>CATIWR010025542.1:0-35236 GCA_949677035.1 Omphalea diandra
TTTTCCTTATATGGCAGCCTGAGCTTGCTATACTCTCATAGCAATAACTCTAGATATACTCATCCAAATTACTTGATTATTTTTTTCAAATAAACTTGACACATAATGATACAACATATTCAAATTTCATGCCAATATCATACACATACAAAATGTGATGTATTTTTAAATTTGTCCCTAATGCAGTGTCATCTCAGTCTGAGTATGTCTTAAACTTTTAGATATATATCAAATTGTACAAATCCAATTGCAACAATAATCTCTCACCAGTTACAAAACATATAAAGGAACATTTTTCATGTTTTACTCTTTGTCTAATTCAGTATATTAAGTCACCAAAACAAAGGACCAATTCTCAGGGTAAGCAGGTTTGTAACATGATAACAACCAGTCATGATGAAGGGACCATATCTCAACAACCATGCTGGATTTGGCAACCATATTTCACAGGCATGTATATCAGACATAAATATACAAATTTCAAGTTTATACCATCATCAAATTCTGAATCTATGGCCATCAAATTCTTGGAAAACAGATTCAAAATAAATGTGAGCTTTCATCCTGGTACAGAGTTAGTCCCAATCAATGAGCCATATCTCTTCCCAAACAACAAATCAATCAAAACTGATTTACAGGTATTTAGAGAGGACATAACCCTACAAATTTCATCTTTTATACTTTGTCAAAATCAGAACATAAGACCATCAAAATATAAGAAAACAGAAGACTGAGATAATTTCAGTTCGGATTTGACCCAGTCCTACTGAAGGAGTCATATCTCCTCACACACACAAAATCAAGCAAAACTATTTTATAGGTATTTATATGAGACATAAAGCTAAAAATTTCATATTTTCACTTTCCCTAATTCCTCTTCTAGGGTTATAAAATCATGGGTACAAAATCCTGCTATAACAGCAGAATACAACACAAATAGCTCTAGTTCTCTTGGATCCAACTTCCATCCAAGAGCTCTACCTTAATTACTCCATAATTCTTACTAACCATGCATAATTAACATGTCATGAGAGGTTAATTTCAGGTGAGAAGATGAAAAATTAATTTATCTATTATCCCAGAATTAGAAAACCTAAGGCAGCTCACTCTTCTCCCTCTATTCTTCTTCTTCTTCTTCTTCTTCTTCTTCTTCTTCTTCTCCTTCTTCTTCTTCTTCGTATTCTCCTTCTTCTTCTTCTTCTTCTTCTTCTTAACTCTCTCTCACTCTCTTTCTGCAATACCTCCCGACTTACCCCTCAATTCTGCCCTAATTAGCAGATATAAACTTATTATAAAAATATAAAATCATGGTGCTTCTTTTCAATTGGTTGGAAGGTCACTTTTCCTCTTTTAGTCCCTCTTCTTCACTCCTTAAGCACCTTCATCCATCTCTTAATCCCTAAATGCTCATTATACTCTTAAATAAGCCCTATAACACCATTATCTATGATGCTATAACATGCACACAACATAAGACAATTTTCCATGCTACTATACAAACACTACATATATGTTCAAGTGTCCATAATATAACGGTGCAAGTGTCATTGTTATGCTTCTACAAATCGCATGATTAAATGATCATTTATCCAATGAATATTTTCATATGGGATTTCATATCATTTATGCAATGAATGTGTTCATGTGATAATGTCAATGAATGTGGATAGGGATGTTACATTTCTTCCCCTCTTATAAAGAATTTCATCCTCGAAGTTCAATACCTGTAAGTAGCTGAAAATAACTAGATACTCACCTAATCATCTACATTTATAAGTAGCTCAATAATTAATTGATGAAACTAATGTCAAATCCATATTTCTGAACAAGAACTCTATTTTCCAAAAGGAAGAGACATTAATCAGCTGGAAGAAGGTTTTTTGAAAAGGCATTTAAACTTATGGATATTCCCACTCAATCTCAATTCCCAATAGAAAGTTAACTTCTCAAAAATACAAATAGAACATAGATTCATAGTTAGAAACAATCTATATTTCATCCTTGAATAATAAAATTAGTCCATTAGGACATTACATATTAGATTGAGTTAACCAAACAAGAGCATTTAACCAAACAATTTAACCACTTACAATGAGTTAAGTGCTTCTATAAGTATCCCATCATAAAAAAAAAAAAAACCATTATATTTGATTCGGACTTAAGAAATCCTACTGATATAGCTATCAACTAAAACTAGAATTGCAAGTATTTGCATAACATATGCAAATTACAATTAGCCACTTAATAACCAATAACATGCAAAAGTTAACATTAAACTTTGTATGTCAAAAATACCACAAACAGGAATGCCATGTAATCTCACATTCTCAGCAACATATATTTTAGCCAGTCTATAAAGTGAATCTATTTGTCGTATAGGAAAGAAATGTGCAGATTTTTGCAACTGAATTATTAAAATTCCCTTATGAGAATCAGACAAAGAAATAGATACAGTAATTTCTCAAAATTGCCAACTATCTACGCAGTTTTATTCCCTATTATGCAAAGCATGCCAAGCCTTACAGCTCATGCTCAAAACAATTTCTCCACTATAGGGGCCTACACAAACACTAGCAATCAAAAGTCTCAAATAGCTCCTTCAGCAGCTACCACCTTTACAAATTTCCTCCACGAGAAAAAGATTGCTCCAGACAGATGCTAGTGATAGCCATTTGGGGGCCATTCTCTTAGAAAAAAAGGAAGGAAAATGACGACTCTGTGCGCATGCCAGTGGTACATTCAAAGAGTCATAAAAGTACTACCATTCAACCTTTAAAGAAATCTTGGCCGTCAAATATGGAATGAAAAAGTTTGAATTCCACCCATCGGTTACAAATTCACAGTGCTAATAGACTGTTCATCCTTTTAAAAAATCCTAGAAATCCGCAATTGCTTAGGTGGAAGGATTGGTTCAACAAATATTGTTGTGAGGTTAAGCATATAAAAGGGGACTCCGACCTTGTCCCTGACTTCTTATCCATACCTCAAAGCATTTCCTTTCTCCACCTATATCCTATCACAACAATGGCTTCTCCATCATCTTTAGTAGCTTCATCCTCTTCCTCTTCCCAAGTATCCAATTTGCATTATCTTAAGATATATATTCCTTTTGAAGTAATACAACCATTCACCTACTCCCAGATTACTGTTCAAGTTTTTGGCAACAATTGATCAAGCCCATTAGAACAAAATTGGGCACACTTGGCATAATTGGAATTGTATTATGAGATTTTTCAATCATGCATATTTTAGGTAAAATGAAAACTTCTACATGTGCTAAAACTTATTAAAACATCCTTTGAGTAAAAACCATACAACTTAGTAATCTTAAAGAAATAATTAAGGCATTCTTTGTTAACCTACTATTCCTTATCCATACCTCGTTATACATAGTCACTTGTTATCCCCTTTGAGCTTATTAGAAATACTTCTTATAGAGTATGAATAACCTTCCTTTCCTTTATCAACATCTTTTATGTTAACTATATACTTAAAATACTATTTTACTTACCCTATAAAGAGAATATAAGTTAGGACACGGTTATATAGTGAGGTGTTGTACGTTATGCTATTTATGTGCATACTTGGAAAGAATTGGCAAGAAGGCTCTTTCATTATTAGCTCATAGATCAATGTAAGTATGGAGGTGGTAAATCAATATTTTTCTCTTTTACATGATTGGTTTCCTCTTTTTTTTTAAAAAAAAAAAAAGAGAGCAAAATAATTGAAAAAGGAAGAAAAGAAAGGGCAATTATGAATCAAGCCATAAAAGGGAAAACAATAAAGGTGTTATGAGTATTTTACAAAATAAAAGTATGAGCTATGCACATCAATTGCTTTATCATACTTCACATAATCTATATAGATAATGTCTTAACAAATATTATCTTGTTTTGGACTTGAGCACTTTTTGATTAACCTAAGCCTTAATTCATACATTATAAGTTTTCAAAAGACCCTATGATCTTCAAGGTTTGTAAGGATCTAGTGGAGAAGGATGGACTAGCTTTGCCTATGGTCACATGTGATTCTTTAGAATCAATATGGAATCTTATCAAAACTGTGTGAAAGAAATTTAAAATATTGCATGAAAAATGATGTTAAGGCACACACATATTCTTTGTGTGTTTGATTGATTGAAAAGCAATACATGTTTAGATTTTGAACCTATTTGTATAATTAGTAATTTTGCTTATTTAATGAAAATCATGGCCATAACTAAGAAAAATATTTATTCAAGGCCAAGCACTTGAGCTTAGCCATTACAATTTTGAATTTTGCATTTGAAGTAAGTCATCCTTACTTAGGGACAAACGAGAGTTGAAGTTTGGGGGAGATTGTTTAGCCTCATAATTCTCATAATTAAAGTGCAATCCTTTCCAAATCTATAAATTAATATTTAAATTTTGCCCTTTACTAGACATCACTGAAGATATTTTGTGTTTATAGGAAAAGAATTGAAGAAAGAAGAATAAAAGAAGAAAAAGAGGTTAAGCATGGCCATGCACATAAATGTGCCTCACATAAGTTCAAGAAGCATCAATGAGAAGCACACCATGCATTCCAAGCACATTTGTGCCTCTCTTCGAATAGGAAAATCAAGGAGAACAGAAAACATTAAACACACCCATATGTAAGAAGGGTAGGATGAAAGGAACCAAACATAACCAATAAGCATAGTTATGCTTCCTTTGCTAAAAAGTAATTACAGAATAGCACCATCATATGCGTGGCTATGCATTTCATTAAATTAAAAACCTAAATAAGAAATCTTTAAGGATTTTTTCCTATTGGTACTAGCAATTGTTAAGTGCTTTATGTTTAATTAATTGGCCATTAATCAACTTAGTTTTATGAATAAATAATGGAGACATGCATTTTATAAAATAAAAGCATCAATAATTCCCTCATGTTGTTATTGAGTTGAGAAATCGTAACAAACTATTTCTATTCATAAAGTCTTGCTTTATGATAGAATTGCATATTATCCAACTTTTGAGTTAAGGAACCTTTAGCTCAACATGCATTTATAGGCCAATTTCTACTCGAGAGAGATTAATTGATTACCTTAGTGACTTGATAGTAGCACTTGATGTATGAACCAATTAGACAAGGATAAAAACTCTTTAGAAAGTTATCAAGTGAAGTTGAACCCTTATCTATTCTCATCCATTGATTATCTCCCATTATTATTAGTGTTTTTCTTAATTGTCTTATTTATAATTTTTTTTATCATCCTTTATCGGTTCTCTAAATAATATAAGATACAAGATACATATTATTTAAACTCGACCCTCATGGGAATGATATTCATACTCACAAGTCCACTTTATTACTTCTAGCCATTGCTATTGTAGCTTTAGGGTTTTTTTATATCACACATATGTCATCACTTTTGATCTTCATATTATCTTGTGATGATCAATCTAGATTAAGGGTCATGCTATGAGACATTTATTTTTGTTATTATATATGCATATTTATAGTGTAATCATTATGATGTATGATATGTAACATAATAATACATAATAGGATGAAAAATAGTAAAATCCCTCAATAAAAGTAAGTTAATAAAATACCTACAATACTTCACATTATTGTCAAGACTTTGATTCCTAAATATAGGTTTTGCCAAGGCAAGGAATATTAGGCTATCGTAGTAAAGCAAGTTGGTGCTGGTGATATCCATAAGTTTGAAACGGTTAAACTTAACTAGGTTACCAAAATAGTTTTGAACCTAGGGCATTAAATAGGATAAGTGAGACATGTGATGTCAATATCCCATAATTATCCAAGAGTTGCATAAGATCTAATAAAGTGTTACCTACCTAAATAACCAAACTTTAAGTGATAAGTTAATGCTTACTTAAAATTAAGTGAAATATGGATTTTGGCCGACTATAATTTTAATTATTGAAAAATTCTAGTTTGACGATTAATGATTTGATAAAATTTAGTGGGAATTAATGTTTAATAAAATGCTAAATGTACTCTATTAGTTTGGATGGAGATGAGGCAACCCAAGAGAGGGTGAATTGGGCTATAAACAAAAACAAAAACAAACTTAACAAAAGCAACAAACACAAATCAACATAGGGTTTTATTGTGGTTCGATAATGTGGCTACTTCGCTCCCCAAGCTTTCAGTTAGGCCTTTCTATTATTTTTTTTTGGCTAAAAAACAACCTTTCCCTTTTTTAGGCTTAAGGACAACCTTTCCTTTTCAGGCTCAAGGACAACCTTTACAAGTACTCTCTTTTAATAAGGAATGAAAAAGTCAGCCCAACCCTTGGTAGTTTTCTAAGGTACAATACCAACCTTTTAACCACTAGCAAGGATAGATCCAAGCATTGTCAATGCCTCCCAATTAGGCAGCAAATATACTTTTAGTGCTCAAGAAAACCTACTTTCAAAGTGTTACAAAGTAATTCTCACACTACCCAAATCAATGTAACACCAAAAGGTTTGTATAAAGAACTTGCTAAATATTCTCTAGTTGTTTACAATTGATCTCCCAAGTTTTTTAACCTTTTATATTCTTCAAAAATATTCCTTATATAGTCAAATGTCAAACTAGCAATTGGAAGAGTTAATGTTCAGTCTGATAGCTTTTCTGCAAAACTAGCCATTAGAAGAGACAATGCCCATTGATTTTAAGAAACGCCTATTGATCTTATAATAAATAATTCCAATGCCCATTGTTGACCCTTCCATGGTCATTGGCTTTGGCCTCAATGCCCATTCTAGTATGATCAACGTCTATTGTTCATTTGTAGAAAGCGTGAGCATTATGCAAAAGTGTGAAAACATCTTAATGCCTGTTGAATGTTTGAGTGTACCCTGTTGGAAGGTTTAGAAAGTGTATGACAAACTAAATACTTTTCCAATCCTTATTGTAAAAGGACAATACCCATTATGGAATGACATTGCATGTTGCAAGGTCTAGAAAGCATAACTCAAGCTAGGGCACTTCTATAATGCCCGTTGTGAATTTCGTGATGCCCATTGAATTTTCAATGCCCATTGGAATTTATTAAATGCCTATTAGAAGTTGTCCAATGCCCATTGTGAATTTCCAATGGTTGTTGAATTTGTTCTCCCCAATTACCATTCATTGGGTTTGATAGTAGGATATAGAGATAGTAAAGTACAAATATTAGAACTTCTCAAGGTTTTGTCATTATTTTGTTATCACTCAAAACAAAATCATTCAAAGTAGATTAGTGAGACCAATGCCTTGGGGTCACATGTTCTATAAGTATTCTCCCCATTAACACAACATTCTCCTAATTTTTGATTGATGATAAAACCAAAATGCTTTGATACCAAAATTTACCAAATGTTATAACACAAAAATACAAATGTTGCTTACAAGACTTAATATCAAATATACCTCAAAGGATACCAAATGTTCAATTTCAAAAAAATAGAGGATACTAAATGTTGTGCTATCAAGCGAGTTTAAACAAGAGTATCTAAATCCAAACAAATAAGTGATACTAATCAAAGCATTCAACAATTCTCCCTTTTTTTGTCATCATGATAAAAAGAGATACTAAAAGCAATATTGAAAGTGATACCATAAAATATGATGCTAAGATATTAGATAAAGGAAGATTCTCCCTTTAAAAAATCTAAAACCATTTTCTTAAAAATAAAGCAAGCAGGATGATACCAAAAAGAAATAAGCCTTCTTAAGGTATCTTATGATGTTATCTAAAACACAAAACAATTAGAGAAGGAAAACTCCCCCTATCTCTATGCTTTATACTAACAAATCTCTCAAGATATTCAAACAATAATTCAATTGACATTACTTGTGGTCACATATTTTATGCATATATAAAGGATATCAAGAGAGGAAAGATAGTTATTTGAGATCCATAATACAAACTCCCCTTAGCAAAAGCTTGGTAAACAATAATGAGGGATAAAGATCCATTACAGTTTATGATTTCCAAAATAGAATAGCCTCTTCAAAATCTACAGCTCCACTCACCATTTGATTTTCCATTTTGAGTAGAGGGTAAGGAGCCCCCAATCTTGCAAAATTAAACTTTCTTTGGTACCCACTTTCTTTTGGGTCCATATGGGTTAACAACAAAAACATGATCATCTCTCAATCTAGCATAGCAAAAATATGATTTATGGTCATATTTTTCACAATAAAAGCATTGTTAAACAAAATGCTTTCCTAAGCTCATTTATGGAGCAAGTGTGAGGCAGCTTCCTAAAGGATTGAGGCCTAAAATGTAAAGGAACCTATGCATTCTTAATATACTTGGTTTTATAAATAAAGGCATGATTTGGCTTTGGCCTATGAGAGTGTGAATGTGAATAGTTACTGTTGTGCTCATGTGATTTTGATGAAGGTGAGGGTGTTCTAGCTTTGGAAGAAGCTCTCATAAACTTTGGCTTTGAAGTGGAATGCTTAGAGTGATCAAAGACTGAGCCATGTTTATCTTTTGAAGTCTTTTGAAAGCCCAAAATAAAATCGAGTTTTTCTTTCCTTTTGTAAAATAGGTAAGTAAATCCTTCAAAGTTGAAATCACTTTCTTTATACTCTCATTTTGAAAAGACATAATTTCATAAAACTTATTTTCTTTATTCAAAGCCTCATTTTCCTTTTGTAATAGATTGAAACTTTTCTTAAGTTCCACCAATCTAGTTTTCAAATTTTATTTATTTCAAAACTTTTATCAAGATCATTGTCAGTGAGTTTTAGGGTCTCAATAAGGTTTTCAACAGTAAATGTATCCATCAATTCTTGATCATCCTAATCTATATCACTAATAAGAGAGCTAGAAGATGCCTATTTTGAAGAGTTCTCCTCCAAATCCATAAGGCATAGATTGGTTCATTATTTTCTTCCTATTTTTGATTGTTCTTCATCCTCACTTGGTTCAAATGCACTAGAATTATCCTAAGTGGCTTTATAGGCTTTGTTTTCTTCTTGTCCTTCTTTTCAACTCTAGCTTTTGGATAGTTTTCTTTTATGTGGCCAAGCATTCAACATCTGTAGCATTAAATCTGCTTCAGCTATCCTTTGCCCTTCTTCCTCAGAATCCTTTTGAATTTATTTATTATTAGGGCTATATGCTCTTTATCCAACTCTTCATCATCTGAACTAAGGCATTTAGAGGCGGCTTTGAGTGTTATCCTAATAGTGAAGTCCTTAGTGGAAATACTAAAGGAGAGGATAAGGGCAAGTTATGTCGAACCTCTATAAATTTTGTGTGTTGATTCTTCATTCATTTTTGCATTGAGTTTCAATTTATAAAGTTTTCCTTGCCCTACTAAACCCCCTCCCTTCTAAGGCACCAAAGGACAACAATTATACATATGATTAATTCTAATATTTAAATATTTTTCCTTGTATGTTGAAATATATCCATTGGAACACTCAATCACCATATTATTACTAACATAATTTAGTAGCTTAGAGTCTAGGTATGTCCTCACTTATGATACTATAGGAAACGCGATCCCCCTTAATTGGTACTATGGGAGAACATACGACTCCTCTACCTTATAAATATGAATACCACCCAGATTCTCTTGATTGATGTGAGCTAATTGATGCCCTTAAAGAGATAGTCATCAACATTAAGCCCTTGTTAAGGCTGGCTTATGTGGCTAGATAAACTATATCACTTCCCTAAAGGTTACAAAATTCCAGAATTCACTTTGTTTTAAGAGGAGGCAATGATTTGACTATTGAACATGTCATTTAATTTTTTGTGGTGTGTGGAGAAGCTACAACCAAAGACTTCTAAAAATTATGATTGTTTGGAAATTCTCACACAAATACTGCGTTCACTTAGTATGCCAATCTCCCAGCAGGGTTTATTATTAGCTGAAAAGTTATGAAGGAAAAAACTACATTCTACATTTTATAAGGCTCCTCCTTCGATCACTCGCTCAGACGAAGCAGCTAGCTAAAGAGTTGGTCAAAAAATACATCTTTAGGTTTAGGAAGGTCAAAACTTTGTGCCACACTAAATTGCCCAGTGTTGATTATGTGGCTTTACCTTTGAAGGGATTACAGTTTAAGATCTAAAAGCACTTTAAGGGTATAAATTTAGAGATCAATATGAGCTAAGTGCTAAGGCAATTTGCTTTGAGAAGTTATTGTAAGAGGTCAAATAAAAGAAAGCGTCCTCTAGAGGGACCTATTATAAAGATGTTTATTTTGCGGCCTTAGATTATGGTAGTTCTGACTCAAACAAGAAGGAAGTGAACATTGCTGAGTTAGTGTTTGGAGAAGGGTATGAGTGCCCAACATTGGCCGAGCCAAAGCCTTACAAGAAGGATAAAGCCAAAAAAAATCGGTCATATGCTAAAGAGTACTCATTTGACTTGACTAAGGTGGATGAGATATTTGATTGTTTAGTGAAGAATAGGTAGCTTGAGCTTTTCGATGGCCACATTATTCCCTCATTAGAAAAAAGGAAGGGGAAAGATTATTGTAAATACCATAATACGTAGGGACATAAGACTAAAAACTATATTAATTTTAAGAATGTGGTGTAGAAGGCCATCAAAGAAGGGCAAATTATGTTCCCTGGAAAGAATAAGGCATTGGTTGAGATTGATCCATTTCCAAAAGTTATGATTTCTATGGTTCAACTAATATTATCAAAGACTGAAGGAAAGAAATTTGTGGCTGAGGAAAAAACCATAACTCCTTCAACCAACATTAAGAAACCCACAATGACTTTATCTAATGAGAAAAAGTAATTGGAAGAAGTGAAGCTCATTACATCGAAAAGTGAGCAAAAGCATGATATGAGGATGTTGATCTACCTAACTTGTTATATCGAGTTTAAACCAATGTTCAAGGTTGAGTCTTCTAAGATGGACTTGGAGCGATAAAAGTTGAGGTATGATTCTTATAGGTATCCTAACATTTCTTACTCATATTATGTGAGAGGGTAGGATGGGTAAAATTCTAAATGTCTAAAATGCTGGGAGTAGGTAGGAAGTCATCACTTAAGCAATGTTATGTTGATAAAAAGGTTGGTTGAGGCTGATTGAGTTCAGTTACATCAAATAGATTAGCCAAGGAAGACTTTTAGGCCAAACCTAACAATGATTGATAATTAGAAGAAATATAGCCTCTATAAAAGGAGTTTTTGATGGTCTTGCCTTTGGGTAACCTGCGCGAGTCTGGATGATGAAAAAGCATAAAAGAAGGTTTCAAAGGCAAAGGTAATAGTTTTGAGCTGAGCTAAAGTAGGTCAGGGCCTAGAGGAGTACTGAAAAGGAGACCAATGCTCAACATGATAAGGAGATCAGAGAGCTAAGGATGAAGGAAGAGAAAGAAAGGCTTGAGCTTTGTTAGAAAATTTATTAGCTAGATAATAAGCTCAAGCCCTATGATATAGAGATCCACCATAATAAGTGTGGGAGCTTAAGAAAACTATATTAGTTCATTCAAATGAGGGATCATCTAATGCTTCAAGACATATGGTCGAAGTGAACATGGTTTACTTATTGCCTGCAAATTTTTCAATTAGACTAAGGTAGAGAACCATACTCAAAAGGGATGTAATTTGCCTTCACTCGAATGATGAACATGAAGAGAAGTCTACCACAGTGGTTTTGCAAATGCCTCTACTATCTTAAATTAATCATATTCGACCATTATATATTAAGGCCAAATTAAATTCAATGCCCATCAATAGGGTTTTCATAGATGATGGGTCTAGAGTGTCTATCATTCTTACAAGGTTTTTGAAGAAGATTGACATTTCCAAAGATCAAGTAAAAAGGGTTGACATATCTATGTGGGACTTTATAGGTGGAGAAACTTTGGTCAATAAATATAATGAATTAGATTTAAAGGTTAGGCAATACGCCATTAAGGAATGCTTCTTTATGGTAGATATAGATGGTACCTATAATTTGCTATTGAGGAGAGATTGGATGCATACAAATTGTGTCATCACATGGTGCTTACACCAAATGATATGGGTTTGGAGGTCAAACAAAGAAGTGGAAGTCGTCTATAGAGATCCAAACCCATTTGTTAAGGCAGTTTGCTTGGCTTATGCCATTATGTATTAAGGTGAAGTGAATTTTAAGAATAATAACAGGGCGCAAGCGAGGACAAAATAGTGATAAAATTAAACTAGCTTAGTGTCCTCACGTCTAAACTTGAGGGGCTAGCCTCAGTCAGCACTGAAGGCCACTCCTTGAATACCAAATCTGATGGTTAAGTCGGCCAAAATGACAGAATGCTTTAAGAAAATCAAATGGAAAATCTTAGAGCATAACTCAGTAGCCTTAGTTAAATGTATCTATGAGGATGAGCGAGATAATCATTCATCTCATTTGAGGGTATCAAACCTTAAAAGCGCACATAATAAGTTAGATCACTAATAAGCCGAGACTCAATGCCCCTTAAAAGAGGTGAATTTGGACACTAAAGCACTACCATGACCAATATTTATCAGTGTCAAGTTAAATGCTAAGTTTGAAGCTAAACTAGTGCCATTACTTAAAAAATATATGGATTGCTTTGTTTGGGACTATTATGAGATGCTAGGGTTGGATAAGGCACTTGCATAACACTACCTGCTTACTAAGAAAGGATTTCACCCATTCAAATAACTTATAAGGAGAATGTCTAAAGAAGTGGAGGGGTTGGTTAGGGAGGAGACAAAATGGCTCTTGGCCATTGGTTTCACACGGACGACCACATATGTTGAATGACTCGCTAATATTGTCCTTATTATGAAGAAAAATGGGAAACTAAAGATACACATGGATTTTAGCAACTTGAACTTAGCCATACCCAAAGATGAATATCCCATGCATATAGCAAATATGATGTTAGATGTTGTAGCTTGCAATATTATCCTTAGTTTTATAGTTGGGCACTTAGGGTACAATTAAATAATGATTGTTGAAGAAGACATAAGTAAAATAACCTTTAGATGCCTATGGCCAATTGGCACTTATGAATGTACTATTATGCCATTTGGCCTAAAAAATACTGCAGCTACATATCAAAGGATGATGAATAGAGTTTCCATGATATGACTTGGAAATCAATGGAAGTGTATATCGATGATGTAGTGGTGAAGTCCCAGAGTGAATAGAAGCACTTGGTCGAACTCAAGAAATCATTTGGCTACACTTAGCTAGGAATTTCCTTGGCTTTTTAGTATACTAGAGGGGTATTGAGATTGATAAGAACAAAGATAAGGAGATTGTATAAGAAAAGCCTCAATCCATGAAGAAGGAATTACAGACGTTGATCAACCAAATAAACTTCTTGAAAAGATTTATCTCCAACTCTATTGGTTGATTAAATATTTAGGTCCTTTGTTCAAACTCAAAGATAAGGATGAATTAATTTAGGATGAGGAACACCAAAAGGTCTTTAAAGAGATTAAGTGATATCTAACTAAACCCTTGGTTATGACTCCACCTAAGCTAAACGTTCATTTACTATTATTTCTTTCAGCTAGTGAGTAATCTATCGGGTGTATGCTCATCAAATAAGATAGTGGAAGGAGCAATATATTACCTCATCAAAGTCATTAATCTTGCAGAAAATAGGTATTTGAACATTTGAGAAATTATGCTTGACACTATACAATGTTTGCACAAAACTAAGGCACTACATGCTCCCGACTGTAGTCTTAATGTTATGCAAAATTGAAATTCTCAAGTACCTTCTCTCCTGGCCATTTCTACGAAACAAGATGAGTAAATGGGCAGTATCTTTGCATGAATTCAGTCCTTAATATGTTCTTCATAAGGCAATGAAAGGTGAAGTGTTAACTGATTTCCTAATCAATTATCCTTATTTAGATATCCCAAAAGAGCCAATTGTTGTGATGGGATATGTTGAACATTTACCTTAGAGGGTTTGGTTCGATAGCTTAAGAATAGTGAAAACTATTAGGGTAGGAATCATTTTACATCGATGAAGGGCCTCAAAACTATACAATACTTAGTGTTGGATTTTTTATTGAACCTTTAGGTTTCATATATTGTTTTGATGACCACTAACATATCTAATTGCTAACCTTTGTCTAAGTTATTTGTGTTAGTTTTTACAGGTACATCAATCCGATAAACTATGATGATTGGAGAAAGAGTTATGATTAGAAGCTCTAAGCTTTAAGGGAGTAAAAATTAAGCAAATTAAGTTTGACGGTCTAGCGAGTGTTGCCATTACCTAATAGGCATTATGACTTTCGCAATGGACATTGAAGGAACTTAACTGGTATTTGAGAATCACTTTAGCATGGGCAAAGTCTTCTATATCTCATAATAGATGTTGTTCTCTATTACAATAGGCATTGGATAACTTAAACACACGAGCTATGCACATTGAACTTAGCAATGGGCATTGTATTTTCGCAATGAGTGTTGTTCTTGATCTCATAACAGGCATTGCATTTTCGCAATAAGTGTTAGACTAAGTGACTTGAATTGAGAAAAAAACTCTCAAGATCTTGAAATAGGTATTGGATCTTACCAACGAACATTAGAAAAGCTCCTTAGATTGAGCTAAAGTTTATAGACCCTCTAATGAGGCATACTTAATGGGGTAATAAGTTTTGAGGATGTCCAATGGGCATTGAAAGTTCACCAATAACAGTTGAAGTATTGTTAAAGATCTTAGAAAATAGAGTATCAAGTTCACAGCTTTCTGGACTTTTATAATAAGCATTATTCATATTTCAATAGGGATTGATAATGAAGCCTAGCATGCATTGAGAATATCAAACAACTATTGAAGTTAGTTGTATAAATAAATGAGAAAGTTAATGAATGAGCATTGAGATAAACTTCTCTCTGATAACTAGTCCCAACAGGCATTTCATTAGTACCAATGACCATTGAAGTTGTATTTAGCTTGACAACTACCCATTTTTATGAAATCAATGATGGTTGATGATTCAACAAGTGTGGAGAATTCTTAATGGGCGTTGATTATCTTCAGTTGTAATATGAAGTGAGAACTTTCTTTCTAATGGCTAGTTCTTTATTTCAACCTATAAAAAGATCATTTATCAACAAAAACAAAAAGAAAACTATTGCTTTAGACAAGTATTCTATTGTGAAAGCTATTTTCAAATCAAATGGAAAAACCAAGAGTGATATAGTAGTCAAGAGAAGTTTATTGTTTTAAAGCTTGCAAGTGTTATCTTCAAAATAGAGTTTGAAGAATAGGTTTTTAGATATTCTCTCAATATTCTTAATAAGATCAAGCATACTTTGTGATTATACTTTAAGGTGTTTTATTGTTTAAGTGAGAGAGTTATCCTCATCTTTAAAGTTGTATTTTGTTTAACGAAACCCTTGGTTAAGAGGTCTTAAAAAATATAATTTATGAAATGTTTAAGGTAACACTTGGAAACTTCTTTGGGATAAGTTTTCAATAGCTAAATATTTTAATTATGTATGATGTTAATTAAACTATCTATGTGTTAGTTGCATTCTTGATTATTTCATTGAATTTGATTAATAACATTCATCATATAAGTTTTCAAAATAGTTTTAACTTTGAAAATTTATGTTTTAAACTAAGATTTGAATATGGCCAATGGTCATTGCATTTCTTCCAACAACCATTGTGTTACTTGTGAGTTCCTCATTTTGATTCGGTCGGTCTCCACAATCATTGTGAATCTCAAATTACCATTGTTATCACCCAATGGCCATTGTGAACTAGCCACCATCTTTGGTTAAAGAACACTTGCAAAAGCAAGCTAACAGTCATGTCCAATAGCATTGCGTAACTCTCAACAGCTTTGCACACTCCCAATGGTCTTCTTTCTTCATTAAAAAAAAAAAAAGCTTGTTGAAATTCTATTTAAACCCCTTTTCTTATTTACTTTATTTTTATACTCATCTTTCTTAATTTTTGCTACAAATTCTGCATATTCCCTTGCATCAAACACTCATTCACACAATTGAATGGCACCCAAACTAGATTCCACCAAGAGAGACAAACAATTAACTAGAAATAATCCCTAACCTTTTTACTCTAGCTTCAAAATTGAAGAAAATATAGCATTAATGATAGCTTAATAGAAGAAGAGAGCTGCAGAACCCTCTATAACCTAGCAGCAAACTAAGAAATCCAAAACTAATGAAGATTCAAAGGGGAAAGGGAAGGCCACCAAAAGAGAGCACACTCTAATACCCATAACTTCCCCTTTAGTTCTGCAATTTCATCTTAAAAATGAAAAGGAAATGGAATTAGCTCTATAATTACTGAAGAGACATCTTAAAGGTGGGAAATTCTTAGAATAGAATGACCTGCAAAGGTATGCGTTGGTAGAAAAAGTTGAAGAGTTAATAGTTGAGATTGGATAGGACTTGTTTTGCCATCTAAGAGAACCCTCATATCTGGAGTTGACAATGGAATTTTTAACAACCTTAGAAGTGTTATGCAGTGATAATGAAGTATATGCTCAATAAGGCACAATAAAGTTTAGGCTATTTAAAAAGAGGTAAACACTCAGTCTAAATGACTTGGCTAAGTGCTTGGATGTTACCATCACTAGTTTGACAGAGCCTCCTCCAACCTTCAAATTTATTGTTAATCAATTTTGGAAATTGATCACTGATGGAAGAAGCAACAACAACAATAATAAGGCTTCTAAGATCAAGTGTCAAGCCTTAAAAATTGCACAGAGATTCATTCCTGGAAAATAAATGGAAGAGGCCAATCAAACAATAACTGCATCATAATATATCTATGAAGAACAAATAAAATGTTAATATACCCTTGTTCTTGATGTGAATAATAGATGGGCAATTGGACAAGACAAATGGATTTATGATGGCTCATTATATCACAATTATTGCAAATTTTATAAAAGCAATCCCCTAGACTGAAGTAGAGCTTAAAAAAGCTAATATAGTGTTGGAAAAGTTGTTTCACAATGAGCCCATTTATGAGATGATGCTACTGAACATGGGGTTCCTGCAATGACTGGACAATGGGTTGATAAAGTATTAGTTGAAGAAGGGGAAGCTCCTTAAAAGAAGAGTAAATGAGGATGTTAAAGAGGCTATCATTGCAAGGGTAACATCAGTTGAAGGAATAGGCACAAGTGCACTTACTCTAGCTTCTCCAACCTTCACTCCTTTTGAGTAAAAGGTGATTGAGTAACTAGAAGTCCTTACTACTGTAGTAAGAAGAGTTGAGTCCTCTACTACCTCTATACACTAGAAGGTTAAAAAATAACAAAAAGAGATGAAGGACAACAACCAAACACTAGATTAGATAATATAAGGGTTGAATCTGCAACTAGGGAGTCCATGTATTCAAGAGTTGCAAGAGGTTCCCCTTGAGATGAGTAAAGATCCCAAAGGTTCTCCCTTTAAAGAACCAGATGGAATAGATGATCCTAAAGAGTTTAAAGAATGATTAGAGTCTTCATAGAGAAAACTCATCTCACCCTCTAAAACCTCACCTCTTCATGATGCATAATTTGTTTTATTTCTTTTTGTTTTTGCCAATGTTTTAAAAAATGGCTGATGTTTTAGACAATATTACTTTTGTAATGAAAGGTTAACTCTTTATCTATATTCTCTTTCTATATGCTTTATATTTTGTTGCTATTGATGCTCGATTTTTTTTTTTTTTTTTACAATAATAAAGGGAGAGAAACCCATGTTATAGGGGGAGTTTGGATAAATGATATGCTTAAGGGGGAGTTAATAATTGATTACCTTATATGATCTTCACTTATTATTTTCATAAGATTAATTGACTTTGATATATTATTTGTCATCATAAAAAAGGAGAGAATGTTGAACCTTTAGTTTTCAAGTCTTATTTTGATGGTCCCAAACATGTCTATGAACTAATCTTTGTCCAAGTCATTTTGTGTTCATTATTGCAGGTACATCAATCTATTGAACTTTGATGATTGGAGAAAGAGTTATGATTGGAAACTCTAAGTATTAAGAGAGTAAAGATCAAGCAAACTAAGCTCGATAGTCCAATGGGTGTTGCCATTATCCAACATTCATTATGACTCCCACAATGGGCATTTAAGGAACTCAATAGGCATTAGAGAATCTTCCTATCATGAGCAAACTCTTCTTCATCTCACAATAGACATTGTCTTCTATTACGACAGGTGTTGGATAACTCAAACACATAAGTTATACATATTTAACTTAGCAACGAGCATTGCAATTTCATAATAGGCATTGTTCTTGATCTTACAACAGGCATTACATTTTCGCAGTAAGTCTTAGACCAAGTGACTTAAATTGAGCAAAACTCTCAAGATATCAAAATGGTCATTGGAAAAGCTACCTAAATTTAGTTAAAGTTTATGGACCCTCCAATAAGGCACACTTAATAACGCAACAGGTTGAGATGTCCAATGAGTATTGAAAGTTCATCAATAACCATTGAAGTATTGTTGAAGATCTTAAAAAACAGAGCATAAAGTTCACACCTTTCTGGAAATCTATATCAACCATTATTTATTCTTTAATAAGGATTTATTTTGAAGCCCAACAGGCATTAAGAATATTAAACAACTATTGAAGTTAGTTGTATAAATAAATAAGAAAGTCAGAGGAGTAGCAGTGAGATAAACTTTTCTTTATCTGTTAGTCCAAACATGCATTTCGTTAATATAAATGACTATTCAAGTTGTATTTGCTTGAAAACCATCAATTTTCATGAAATCATTAATGGTTGAAGACTCAACAACAACAATGAAGTGTAACGACCATGTTCATTTATAAATCATGGAATCAATGTCAGAAAATACATATGCACAAAGGTGTTATTCATCATACATACACAATCTAACATGTATTTAATGTATATATATGTCAACTAATGTTTAAGGATAGTGACTATAAACTTGTTGATATCTAGATTTATGTACATGACATAAGGAGAGAAAGTTGGAATTCAATCGATGACCTGTGGTCCATGAGTCTGTAAGCAAAACTTTATGCACCAAGGTATCCAAACCCTATGCTTCAGTATCTGAAAAATATCATTGTGATTTGGTGAGTCGCGACTAAGTTAATAAAAATAATAATTAGATTATTATGGCACAACCAACAATCAAATATCCTCAGGATACATTACAAGCATAACAATTGACTATGCAAGTGCAAGTGCAACTTATTGATTTTTGTCCTGACCTTGCAAGGCAAACACTACTCCTGAGAATTCATGTGACATAAGTGACATTTGATTTTGTTGGTCAGTCTATAACAAGTGAATCATTTGATCAATAACATGTGCCAATATGACATTTTGGTCCATCTTCCACTTGATTTGCAAGTGTTTGATAAGCTTGTCACAACGTCCTTTTAGTTCCACATGCAAGTGTTCATAACAATGGTATATCAAGTAATCATTAAGAGCATATAATTCTCATTTGACTTGTATTCACATGTAAAATGTAATTACTCAATCACATATACATGTAATAGAACATAATCATATCTTAAAATTATCACATATACATATTAGAATCTAATTACAGTTTTACTAACCTTTCGCTGTGACCAACCTTTATGGTAGGTTTGGTTCTCTCTCTAGGGTTCCTCAAAGTTTTGAGAGCCTAAAATTTGATACATATATGGTTATAAGTATGTCAAAATGATTATGGTGCTTGGTATGCAACTATGGCATGATCCATGCAAGTGGACCTAGTGTTTATGCACATTTTTCTTATGTGTCAGCCTGAGCTTGCTAAACTCTTTATCCAAATGACTTCATTATTTTTCTCAAACATAATATACACAATCATGCAACATACCCAAATTTTAGTTCAATATATGACACATAGAAAATGTGGCAAATTTTTTGAATTTTTCCTTATTTCAATATCATCTCAGTCTGAGTAGGTCTTATATTCTTAGGTATATCTCAAATTGGAAAAATGATTTACCAAAAGTTACAAAACACATAAAGGATAATTTTTCATGTTTCATTCATTGTCTAATTCGGTCTATAAAGCCATCAAAACAAATGACCAATCTCAAGGTGAGCAGACTTTCAACATGGTGACAATCAGTCATGATGAAGGGGGTAACATCTCAACAATCATGCTAAATTTGGCAAAAATATTATACAGGTATGTATATCATACATAAATATAAAACTTTCAAGCTTAAAACATCATTAAATTCTGAATCTTTGGCTATCAAATTCTTAGAAAGTAGAATTAAAAGACAGACGAGGTTTCATCCAGGTACAGGGTCAGTCACAATCAATGAGCCATATCTCTTTCCACACAACAAATTAATCCAAACTACTTTATAAATATTTAAAGAGGATATAACCCTAAAAATTTCATGTTTTACACTTTGTCTATATCTAAACATAAGGTCATCAAAATATAAGAAAACAAAAAGACTGAGGTGGTTATGGTTGGTTGTGAACCAACACTAATGAAGGAGCCATAACACCTCACACACAACAAATCAAGCAAAATGTTTCATATGCACTTGTATGGGGCATAAAGATACAACTTTCATGCTTTTTACTTTCCCTAATTTCTCTTCTAGTGTTATGAAATCATGGGTACAAAATTATGCTCTAACAACAAAACCAACACTATTAGTTATTGTTTTCTTGATTTTCAACTTTCATCCAAGAGTTCTACCTCAAATACTCCATAATTCTCACTAACCATGCATGATTAACATGTAATGAGGGGTTAATTTAATTTGAGAAGAAGATAAATTAACTTACCTATTTTCCCAAAACCATAGAATCTTAGGCTTCCTTCTTAGGCAGCCCACTATTCTCCCTCTTCTTCTTCTTCTTTTTCTTCTTCTTCTTCTTCTTCTTCTTCTTCTTCTTCTTCTTCTTCTTCTTCTTTTTCTTATTTCCTTTCTCTCTCCCTTAGCTCTCTCTTCTTTTGTTGTTCCTCACATCTAAGCTTTGTATTCTGATCCTAAAGGGTCAAACATTCCACTTATAAACTTATTATAACAAGACAAAATCATGTTGTTGAATTCCTATTGGTTGGAACTTTACTGTCCTCTTTTAGTCCCTCTTCTTCACTCCTTAAGCACCTCCATCCATCCTCTAATTCCTAAATACTCCTTATATTTTAAATAAGCTCTATAACACCATTATTTGTGATGCTATAACATGCACACAATATAAGACAATTTTCCATGCAACTATACAAGCATTACATATATGTTCAAGTGTCTCGAATGCAACTATTTTCAAGAATTTCATCCTCAAAATTCAATACCTTTAAACAAATGTGGATATTCTCATTTCATGTTCTCTTGATTTCCCATGTAGCCTCTTTTTATGAGTGGTTTCTCCATAACACCTTAACTAAAAGGATTTCTCAATTTAGTAACTATTTTGTCTTATAACCAATGATTTCCACTGGCCTTCAATGTAACTTACATCATCTGCAATTGTTATTGTTGGATCCCTATCTATATGAATAGGATCATACCAATACTTTCTTAGCATACTCATATGGAATACATCATGAATATGAGCCATCTCAAGTGGTAGTGCTAGCATATAAGCCAATGGACCAATTCTTTCTAGTATCTCATAGAGTCTTATGTATCGAGGACATAGTTTCTCCTTCTTGCCAAATCAAATTATTCCTTTCGATGGTGAAACTCAGAGGAACACTTTGTCTTCCACCTCATATTCTATTTCTCTTATATGTTGATATGTATAGCTATTTTATTTGTCTTGTGCTGCTTTAAGTTTGCTCTTGATTACCTTCATCTTATCTATTGTGTCCTGTATTAGTTATAGCCCTTTTGAAACACGCAACCCTTTTTCATTCTAGTAGATAGGACTTTAACATTTTCTTCCATGTAGTACTTCATATGGTGCCATCTGTATAATGTTGTGATAATGATTATTATAAGCAAATTCAATCAAGGCAATATATTCATCCTACATACCTTTGAACTCTATCACACAAGCTCGAAGCATGTCTTCAAGCATCTAAATTGTCCTTTCTTATTGCCCATATGTCTGAGGATGAAAAACGGTACTAAAACTCAACTTGGTACCCAAAGCCTGTTGCAAACTGACCCAAAATTGAGATATAAATCGTGGATCTCTATCTAGTACAATGGACACCAGAACACCATGTAAGTTGACAATTTCATCCACATATTTCTTAGCTAAGTGCTTAAGTGAACTACCCCATCGAATAGGCAAAAAGTGAGCTAACTTAGTTAGTCTATCAATGATCACCCATACAACATCATTCTTCTTCAAAGTCCTGGGTAACCTATATGCAAAGCCCATGGTTATTCTTTCCCATTTCCATATTAGAATCGTTAATGGTTTCAATTTTTCGGTTGGTGTTTGATGTTCCATTTTGATCTGCTGACAAGTCAAACATGTTAAAACATATGTTGCTACATCTTTCTTCATCTTAGGCCACAAAAAATGAGATTGCAAGGTATTATACATCTTCTTCATTCCTGGATGCATGGCATATGGAGCATTATATGCTTATTCTAGGATTTCTCTTTGCAAGTTATCAACGTTAGGCACACAAATATGAGAACACAACATCAAGGCATCATTTTGAATATCAAAATCTCCATGTCTCCCATGTTTTACCATTTCAATCATTCTATGTAGCTTTGGATCCTTGCCTTATGCTTCTTTAATTCGATCATGCAACATTGGTCTCACTTGAAAAGTAGCAATCAATATCCCATTTTTTTGTATGTTTAGCTCTATATTCATAGCTCATAATTAAACTAAATAAGATAATAGAAATACCTGTAAATGAGTTACATTGTTTCTGGATTTCCCACTTAAAGCATCAACCTTCCTTGGGTGATGCTCAATGGTGCAATGATAATCCTTTAGCAGTTCTAACCACCACCTCTATCTCATGTTTAATTCCTCTTAGCTCATCAAATACTTAAAGCTCTTATGATTTGTAAATGTCTTAAAAGCTTCTCTATACAAGTAGTATCTCCATATTTTCAAAGCAAACACAACAACAACAAGTTCTAGGTCATGGAATGGGTAAGTTAATTCACAAGGTTTCAATTGTCTAGATGAGTATGCAGTTACCTTACCATGCTGCATTAGAACACATCCCAAATCTTAATGAGGGGCATCACTATATATTACAAATCTTCTATTACCAGTAAGAATGGCTAACACTAGAGCTTATGTCAATCTATCTTTTAATTCATCAAACTCTCCTAACATGCTTTAGACCACTAAAATGGAACTTTTTTTTTTGAAGTAACTTAGTCAAAGGAGCAACTATAAGTGAAAACCCCTCAATAAATCAGCGAAAATACCCAGCTAGTCCTAAGAAACTTAAAACTTCTGCAACATCCTTTAGGGTTTCCCACTTTACTATTGCTTCAATTTTGTTTGGATCCACCTCTATGTCATTTTCAGAAACTATATGTCCTAAAAACATCACATGGTTAATCCATAACTCAAATTTGTTTAATTTAGTAAATAACTATTTTTCTCTCAAAATTTGCAACACAATCCTTAAGTGTTGTTCATGCTCCTCTTTGCTCCTTGAATAAACCAATATGTCATAAATGAACACAATTACAAATTTGTCTAAATAAGGCTAGAACACTTTGTTCATAAGAGCCATAAACACAGATGTTGCATTAGTCAAACCAAATGGCATCACCAAAAATTCATAATTCCAATACATGTTTTGAAAAGTTGTCTTCGGTACATCTTGGTTTGAAACTTTAAGCTGATAATATCTTAATTTTAGGTCAATTTTAGAAAACACTCATGCTCTTTGTAACTGATAAAACATATCATCTATTATTGGTAAAGGATACTTGTTCTTCATAGTAACACGATTTAACTGCCTGTCATTAATACACAAGCTCATTGTCCCATCTTTTTTTTTAACAAATAATACTGAAGCACCCTAAGATGACACACTTGGTATGATGAATCCCTTTTCAAGTAGTTCCTGCAATTGGGTCTTTAATTCTCTTAACTCAGTTAGAGCCATCCTACAAGGTGGAATGAATATCAGTGCAGTTCCTTAGACTAACTCAAATATGAATTATATCTCCCTATCAGGTGGCAAACCAGATAAGTCAGCTGGGAACACATCTGGAAACTCATTCACCCTAAAAATATTATTAAGTAATTTATTTTTTAACCTTGTGTCTACCACATGTGCCAAATGTTCCTCACAACCACTTTTAATCATGCAAAAAGCCTTGATAGTATAAACTAGACACACTAGTACAATTTTTCCTTTCCCCTTAAAACACAACTCTTGTATGATTTAGAGATTTCAAAATAACTTCCTTAGTAAAACAATTCACTACTGCATGATATTTGGACAACCAATCCATACCCAGCATCACATCAAATTCACGTAGTGGCAACAATACTATATTAGCATTCAACTCAATGTCATTAATGTGAATCACACAATCATGACATACCTTATCGACAATAGTCACATCTCTTAAAAAAGTACAAACACATAGATTAAGACCTAAAGATTGATGCCTACTATGCAATTGTGATGCCATGTTTAATGAAATGAATGAATGTGTCGAGCCAGGATCAATTAATGCATCAACTTCAAAATCATGGAGAATAAGTTTACTAGCGATTACTTTTAGAGCAGCAACAACTTATTGCCTAGTCATGGCAAATACTCTAGCCTGTGTTAGGGTCTATAACTCTGACCTTTTGATATGCTCATAACTTGGTCAATTATGGTTGTTCTACCTCTGCCTCTGCCGCTATCAAATAATACTCCGACTCCACTTACCCTTGAAACTTTAACTGTAGACTCTAATGTAGCTATGCCTCTACTTTTACCTCCCTCTGACATTCTAGATCTTTTAGGACAATCTCTAAGCATATAAAGACCCACAAAAATAGCACCCTCCAGTCAATTTTCTATATTCACCCATATGTTGTCTGCCACAATGTATACATAAGGGTCGTTCTTGCATAACTTGGCCTTGACCTTTGCCTATATATGATGAAACTCCTAATCATCTGCCTCTATAATTAGAGTAACCACCCCTAGCACTGGACCTTGATGGCATATAATATCCATATTTTCCTTTCTTTCTATTAAAATCACCCACAAACTCAATAGGCTCTCTTTTTTCTTGTTGCTCTATCCTTTCTTTTTCTAATTTTTCTGCTATAATTTTAGGAGCTTTTAACTTGGTATAACTTTCAAGATTTACAGCTGTGATCTCACTTTTGATCACATATCTCAATCCCTCTTTGAACTTTCAATATTTGTCTTTGTCAGTGGCTACCATAAAGGATGCATATGAGATAATTGATTAAATTTTATCACATATTCAGCTATAGTCATTTGCCTCTGCTTTAAGTTCAGAAATTCCCTTCTTTTATCATATTTATATACTTCTAGCATATAATTATTATTAAACTCATGAAAAAATCATCCCATGTAAGCATTGAAGGCTAGAGATCGCTCCATGGAATGGTTTCCCATAAATCATATGCATCTCATCCTCCTGTAATAATGACACTGCATAATCAAACTTTTCTTCTAGTGTGCATTTCATCAAATTCAAAACTCCCTGTGTTCTTTTTAGCCATATTTCTACCACTAATGGATCTATGGTACCACTAAAGTCAACTGCATCTTGTTTTCTTAATTTGTTATATCTTCTCTCTTTTTGAATTTTTGGACCCTACACTGTTTGTTCACTAATTATATGATGTGGTTGAACATGAGATATGTGTTATACATGAGAATGTGTAAGAGATCTAACTCTATTAGTAGGTTGATATCTCAATGATTGGCATGATCCTTTTATGGAATGCAAATCGGCTGACTCCTTTCTCCTTGGTGAGCCATAGGTATTGCCAATACTACCTTCTGTTAATGCCTTATAGATATATAAGACTATGTCATATGATAATGCATAATAGTGCAAATGTCATGTCATTTTCATATATATGTCTCTATGGAACCTATCCCCACTCTGATACCAAAAACTATAACGACCATGTTCATTTACAAATCATGGCATCCATGTTAGAAAATACATATGCATAAAGGTGTTATTCATCTTACATTCATAATTCAACATGTATTTAATGTAAATATATGTTAACTAATGTTCAAGGATAGTGAATATAAACTAGTTCCTATCTAGATGAATGTACATGGCACAAAGAGATTGAGTTGGAATTCAGCCAATGACTTATAGTCCATGAGTCTCTAAGCAAAACTATATGCACCAAGGTATCCAAACCCTATGCTTCAGTATCTGAAAAATATAATTGCAATTTGGTGAGTCATGACTCAATGAATAAAAAAAATACTCAAATTCTTATGGCACAATCAATAATCAAATATCATCAGGATACATTATAAGTATAACAATTGACTATGCAAGTGCAAGTGCAACAGATTTATTTTTATCGTGACCTTACAAGGCAAACACTGCTCCTAGAAATTCATGTGATTCAAGTGACATCTGATTTTGTTGACTAGCATATAACAAGTGAACCATTTGATCAATAACATATGCCAATTGGACATATTGTTCCGTCTTCCACATGATTTGCAAGTGTTTGACAAGTCGGTCACGATCATTAATAGCATATAATTCTAACTTGACTTGTATTCACATGTAAAATGTAATAATACAATCACATATACATGTAATAGAATATAATCATATCATAACATTTTTATGCATACACATTAGAATCTAATTACGGTTTTTACTCACTTTTCGATATCACCAACCATTATGGTAGGCTTGGTTCTCTCTCTAGGACTTTCTCAAGGTGTTAAGATCCTAAAATTTGATACATACATGGTTATAAGTATGCCAAAATGATTATGGATGCTTGGCATGTAACTATGGCATGATCCATGCAAGTGGACCTAGTGTTTATGCATATTTTCCTAATGTGGCAGCTTGAGCTTGCTACACTCTCATAGTAATAACTCTAGGTATACTTATTCAAATGACTTTATTCTTCTTTTCAAATAAACTAGACACATAATTAGACAACATACTCAAATTTAAGGTCAATATACAATACACATAAAATGGTGAGTTTTTGAATTTTGCCCTATTTCAATGTAATCTTAGTCTGAGTAGGTCTTATATTCTTGGATATATCTCAAATTGTACACATCAAACTGCCAAAATGATTTACCAGAAGTTCCAAAACACATAAATGATAATTTTTCATGTTTTACTCACTATCTAATTCAGTCCATAAAGTCACTAAAATAAATAACCAATCTCAAGGTGAGCAGACTTTCAACATGGTGACAATTAGTCCTAATGAAAGGGGTAACATCTCAAAAGCCATGCTAAATTTGGAAAAAAAAAATTTATAGGTATGTAGACCATACATAAATATAAAACTTTCAAGTTTAACACATCACTAAATTCTGAATCTCAGGCTATCAAATTCTTGGAAAGCATAATTCAAAGATAGGCGAGCTTTCATCTGGGTACAGGTTCAGTCACAATCAATTAGCCATATCTCTTTCCACACAAGGAAGAAATCCAAACTACTTTACAAGTAATTAGAGGGGATATAGTTCGATAAAATTCATGTTTAACACATTGTTTAAATCTGAACATGAAGTCATTAAAATATAAGAAAATAGAAAGACTGAGGTGATTGTGGTTGGTTGTGAACCAGCCCTAATGAAGGATTCATAACTCCTCACACACACCAAATCAAGCAAAATTGTTTCATATGCATTTATATGGTGCATAAAGCTACAACTGTCATATTTTTCACTATCCTTAATTCTTCTTATAGGGTTATGAAATCATGGGTACAAAATTATGCTCTAACAACAAAACCAACACAATAAGCTCTTATTCTCTTAAATTTCAACTTTCATCCGAGAGTTCTACCTCAAATACTCCATAATTCTCACTAACCATACATGATTAACATGTCATGAGGGGTAAATTTCATTTGAGAAGAAGATAGATTAACTTACTTATTTTCCTAAAACCAGAAACCTTAGGCTTCCTTGCTAGGCAGCTCACTCTTCTCCCTTTTCTTCTTCTTCTTCTTCTTTGTCTTCTTCCTTAGCTCTTTCTTTCTTCTATTGTAACTCACACCTAAGCTCTGTATTATGATCCTAAAGGGTAAAAAATTCAACTAGTAAACCTATTATAATAAGACAAAATCATGGTGTTGCATTCCCATTGGTTGGAAGTTCACTTTCGTCTTTTAGTCCCTCTTCTTCACTCCTTAAGCACCTCCATCCATCTCCTACTTCCTATATGCTCCTTATACTTTAAAATAAACTCTATAACACCATTATTTATGATGCTATAACATGCACACAACATAAGACAATTTTTCATGCAAGTATACAAACATTACATATATGTTCAAGTGTCCTAAATGCAGTGGTGCATGTGTCATCATCGTGCTTATCCAATTGACGTGTCTAAATGATCATTTATCCAATGCATACGTTCATGTGGGATTTCAAATCCTTTATGCAATGACTATGTTCATGTCATAATGCCATTGAATGTGGGATAGGGATGTTACATGAAAAATTTTCAATGGCTGTTGATTATCTTTAGTTGTAATATGAAGTTATATCTTTCTTTTTAATGGTTAGTTCTTAATTTCAACCTCTAAAAGGGCCCACTCTTAATAGAAACAAAGAGAAATTGTTCCATTAACTAAGTATTCTATTATGAAATCTATTTTCAAATCAAAAGGGAGAATCAAGAGTGATGTAATAATCAGGAGAAGTTCATTGTTTAAATCTTTGCAAGTGTTATCTTCAAAATAGAGTTTGAAGAACAAGCTTTTTAGATATTTTCTCAATACTCTTAACAAGGTTAAGCATACTTTGTGATTGCACTTTAAAGTGTTTTATTACTTGAGTGATGGAGTTATCCTATTTTTTGAAAGTTATATTTTATTTAAGGAAGCCTTTGTTTAGGAGATCTTAAAAACCATACTTTGCGAACGATTTAAGGTAGTACCTGGAAACTACTTTGGGATAAGGTTTTAGTAGCATTCGTAAGTCTACTTATAACGACTTGGTAGTGTCTATAAACTACTATTTCAAAGGTTGCTAATAACACCTTAAGCCATCTAGATAGTGAAGGGTCGAGTGGGAATACGAGAGGAGAGGACATAGGTAAGTTATGTAACCTCTATAAATCTTGTGTCTTTATTCTTCATACAGTTTCACACTTAGCTTTTATTTTTAACTACTTGCCAATTACCTTATTCAACCCCCCTTTTTATGGCACTAAAAGATAACAATTAGTATCAGAGCAAGTCTTTTCATCAAAGCTTAAGTGCTGAGAGCAAAGATCATGGCAAGTCATGAAAAATCATAATCCATCCATAAGCTTCCATTCTTCAAAGGAGATGATTATGGTTTCTAAACGAATCATATAAAGATCTTCCTTAACAATGAAACTAACCTTTGGGACATTATTGAGGAAGGAAGAAAAGTTCCAACAAAACTAGTTGGAAAAACTAAATGTGAATGGATTACTAAAGAAAATAAGGCAACCTTAAAAAATAAAAAAGCAATGCATCTTCTCTTTTATGCAATCCATAAATCTCAGTATGTTAAATTGCAAATTTGCACATAAGCTAAATAAATATGGGACACATTATAAACTCATCATGAAGGAACTAGTGAAGTAAAGAATAAAAAGGTATAAATGCACACATATATGTATGAAACATTTATACACCAAGCTGGAGAAACTATTACTGAAATGTACAGTAGGTTCATAGACATTATAAGCATCTCAAAATTTAGGGAAGTCATATTCAAATGAGGATGTGGTAGCAAAAGTTTTAAGAAAACTTCCCAAAGATAAGTGGAAAGCTAAGAAAATAGCTATAAAGGAAGCCAACAACCTAGAAGCACAGTCACTTGATGAGCTTATAAGAAAGATATTAGCTTATTGAATCACTTTTAAAAAGCTAGTTAAAAATAAAGGAATGAGAAAGAAAGATTTCATCATGAAAGCTAAAGAGGTACATTCTGAATCCCTATCTAGTTTTACTTACTAACACCTTCTTGTTCTAGTGATGATGAAGATAATAATGAAGGTGAACATCTTGCCTTCATCATCGATCAAGTAAAAATGTCCCTTTAAAACAAAAAAGGTAGGAAGGTAAGGAGATATAAGAGCAGAGGTAGCAAAAGTCAACTCATCTACTTTGGATGCAATGAGAAAAGACACATAGAATCATATTGTCCTATGATCAAGAAAAGCAAGTTCCCTCCTAAAAGATACACCTCTAAGAAATGAAAGGAAGTGTACAAAGCCACTTGGGATGACACTAGTGATTTTGAACCTGATGAATATGAGACAAGAAAGTAACTCGCCAACCTTTATCGTATGGCAATTGAGGAGTAATCAAATGAATCCTCAAGTGAACACTCATCCAGCAGTGATAGTGATAGTGATGGTATGAAAGAGGTAAACTTTTTAACTCCTACTATAGAGATGAATTGTATTCTAAAATTACCAAATTCACTATGAAAGTTAAGACTCTCAAGTCCAACACCTCCTTTCTTAAAAAAGAGAACAAGTCTTTAAAAGAATATGTTAAGGTCAAGAAACTCTAGCTAAAAAGGTTGGGTCTCTCATAGTTAAGAGCTTTAATGTTAAGGAAAGCCTTAGTAAGTTCACTAAAGGAAAGAAGAAGTTAGACTCCAACCTTAAGGTTTAAAAGAACCAATCCATTAAACATGCACTATGTTATAATGCATTTACTTCAATTGCTCCTTCCACCTCCAAAATAGTCTTTGTTAAGGCTAAGGAAGAAAATGTTCCTAACCCCATAAGAATGCCAAAAGTTCCTAAAATGGGAAATGCCAAGATAAATGGCATAAAGGGTAAGTCACAACACATTCATACACAATTGAGAAATGCTTTTCATAGAGCAAATTATAATTATATGTACCATTCATACACAATTGAGAAATGCTCTTCATAGAGCAAATTATAATTATATGTACCATTCATACAAGCTTAAGAGGAAAAGTGTGCAAAGGCACAAAATATGGCATAAATGTGGATATAAACACATAACACAAGAGAATTCCTCACTTAAGAAGTACTCCCAAACACATTGCTTAAAAAGCTACATATCTAAAAGACACTATGTACATGTTCCCTTCAGAAGTATGACACTAACTCACTTTAATGGTGATTGTTTTTACTGTGTTATATATGGCCAAATTGCCTATCATTGTCATTTTAGAAGGCATGATGAGCAATTGGCAAGAGCTAACCCATTAGGACCTAAAAAGGTTTGGTTACATAAGACATAACTCTTTTTGTTTTTCAAATGTGCTTGAAGTCCCAAATTGGAGAACAAGAGTGATATCTCGATAGTGAATGTTGAAAGCACATGATAGGAGAAAGGAAGTTCTTTTCACAATTAGAAAGATTAAAGGTCTTGTAAACGTGTTTTTGGAGACAATGACAAAGCCAAAATTATTGGCGTAGTTAAAGTTGGCAAGGATAATGATTCACCTATCTTTGATAAAGTGTTACTTATAGATGGACTCAAATACAACTTGCTAAGTGTAAGTCAGCTATATGATAAAGGCTTAAGAGTCATGTTTGAGCCACAAGCATGCTATGTATGAAGAATGAGTGATAAAAAAAAATTCTATTTATTTGTAGAAGAGCTCATAATATCTACATGATTGATTTCTATATGATTGATTTAAACTCTCTTGTTAAGCATAATGCAAAGTGTTTAATTTCAATAGTTGATAAAGGTAAAACATAGCATAAAAGGCTAGGACATGCTAGCATTGAACTCCTTAATAAGCTAAAACAAAGAAACTTGGTTGAAGGTCTACCTGAAATGAAGTTTGCAAAGGAAGTAGTTTTTAAAGCATGTCAAAGAAGTAAACAAATTAAATCCTTATTCAAAGCCAAAAATAGGGTAAGTTCATTTAGACAATTGTAATTGCCTACATGGATCTATTTGGCCACACTAGAGTATCTAGTTTTAGAGGTATACATTATGCATTTATCATAGTAGATAATTACTCTATACATACTTGGTTATTATTTCTCCCTCACAAGGATTTTTATTTTGATGTTTTTAAGACCTTTACTAAGGGAATTCAAAACCAAAAGGATTTTAAAATCTTGTATATTAAAAGTGACCATAGAGGAGAGTTTGAGAATGCAAAGTTTCATAGCTTTTGTGATTAGTATGGTATCTCATATAACTTCTCAACTTCTAGAATACCACAATAGAATTGTATGGTAGAATGGAAGAATATAACTCTCCAACAAATGGGTACAAACATGTTGAATGAGTATATTCTTCCTAAGTACTTTTGGATTGAAGCTGTAAACACTTCTTACTATGTCTTTAATAAAGTCTTGGTGATATCCTTGTTAAAGAAAACTCCTTACGACTTGTGGAATAATAAAAAGCCCAAGATTGCATATTTTAGAATTTTTTGTTATAAGTTTCATTCTAAACACTAAAGACAAACTTAGCAAGTTTGAATCCAAATCTAATAATGGAATTTTTATTAAATACTCTACTACTAGCAAATGGTATGGTCTTCAATAAAAGAAAACTTATTGTAAAAGAGTTTATACATATTGTATTTGATGAACTTGACTCCACTTTTTCAAGAAAAGAAGAAGATGTTGATGATCTTGTAAGTCCTATGAGTGAGCTAAGCATTAGAGAAAAAGGAAAGAATATGGTTAAGCCATAAAACATGAAGAATGGAGGAAATGAAGATCCACTCTTCCTACTACTAGTGAAGAGCAAACTTAACTATAAATGGATTAGATTTTCATAGAAGATCATCTAAGAGATTAGATCATTGGTGATCCATCAAGTGTGTAACAACTAGATCATCTTTTAGAAATGCATGTACAAATCTTATTTTTGTATCTTTTATTGAGTTGATGACCATAAATGAGGCCATTAAAAATGAACATTGGGTTTTTGATATGCAAGAAGAATTTAATCAATTTGAAAGAAATCAAGTGTCGACCTTAATTCCTATACCTCATAATTATTCCATTATTGGAACTAAATGGGTATATAGAAACAAACTTGATGAATGTGGAATCATTATTAGAAATAAGGCTCGGTTAATAGCCAAAGGCTATAATCAATAAGACGGGATTGTTTGATGAGACCTTTGCACCTGTAGCTAGACTTGAAGCCATTAGAATTCTCTTTGCATTTGCATCTCACATGAATTTTAAGTTATATCAAATGGATGTTAAGAGTGGTTTTCTTAATAGGTATATTGAAGAGAAAGCTTTTGTTGAATAGCCACTTGGTTTTGAAAGCCATTAATTTCATAATCATGCGTACAAGCTCACCAAAGCCCTCTATGGCTTGAAGCAAGCTCCAAGAGCTTGGTATGAGAGATTAAGCATCATTCTAGTAAAGAAAGGTTTCACCAAATGTTTGGTGGACACAACTCTCTTTTCTGAGCAAAAGAATGGGGACCAATTATTAGTGCAAATATATATAGATGATATCATATTTGGTGCTACTAATGTTTATTTATATGGAGATTTCTTTAAAGTAATGAAGAGTGAGTTTGAAATTATTATAATGGGATAACTTAAATTCTTCCTTGGATTATAAATCAAATAAGGAATGGAAGGAATCTTCATCAACCATGCAAAATATATAAAGGAACTAATCAAAAGATTTTGCACAAACAACAACAAATCTTGTAAAACACCAATGACCACCAATATCATGCTAAACATGGATGATCGTGGTAAAAATTGGGACCAAAAGCTATATAGAGGTATGACTCGTAGTTTACTCTATCTCATAGCCACTAGACTTGACATAATGTTCAGTGTTTGCTTATGTGATAGACATCCATGTAATCCTAAAGAGTCTCATTTGCATGATGTGAAACACATGCTTAAATATCTTGTGGCACTCCTAACTTAGGACTTTGGTATAGTAAGAGTTTTTCACTTGAATTGAATACATTTTCTTATGTTGATTTTATTTTAGGTGTACCTTACATAGAAAAAGCACTTCAGGCACTTGTCAATTACTTTTTCAATGCTTACTTAGTATCTAGGAGTTGCACAAAGCAAAACTCAGTTGCTTTATAAACTACATGTAACAGCCATTTCCATTTAACAAAACTCATATTGCTTTGATACCAATAACTGTAATAGCCATATTCGTTTTACAAAACTCATATCATTCATGTCCAAAATACATATGCATAAAGGTTTTATCCATCCTACACACACAATCTAACATGTATTTGATGTACATATATGTATATAACACAAGGAGAAAGAGAGTTAGGATTCAGCAGACGACCTGTGGTCCATATGTCTCAATGTAAAACTCAAAGCACAAAGTGTCCAATTCCTATTCTCTAGTATTTGAAAAAAAAATTGCGATTTGGTGAGTTGCGACTCAATGAATAAAAACAATAATCAAATTCTCATGGCATAATCCATAATCAAATATCATCAAGATACATTACAAGTATAACAATTGACTATGCAAGCACAAATTCAACAGCTTTGTTTTTGTCGTGATAGTGCAAGGCAAACATTACTTCCTGGATATTCATGTGATTCATGTAACATATGATTTGGGAACTATTGAGCAATCTTCCTGTAATTCATTTGGCATATGATTTGGAACTTATTGGTTCATTTTCCTGTAATTCATTTGACATATGATTTGGGACCTATTGGTCCATCTTCTTGTAATTCATTTGACATATGATTTGGGACCTATTGGTTTATCTTCCACGTGATTTGCAAGTGTTTGACAAATCGGTCATAACACCCTTTTAGTTCCATGTGGAAGTGCTTATTCACAAATGATATGCCAAGTAATCGTTAAGAGCATTTGATTCTCACATGGCATGTATTCCCATGTAACATGTAACAATTCAATCATATATACATGTAATAGAACATAATCATATTATTCCCATGTAACATGTAACAATTCAATCATTCTCACTTGACATAGATTTTCATGTAAAATGTAACAATTCAATCATCTATACATGTAATAGAACATAATCATATCATACAATTATCACAAACACCCATTGAATCCAATTATGGTTTTCACTAACCTTTTGATGTTACTGACCTTTACGGTAGGTTTGGTTCTCTCTCTAGGGCTTCCTCAAAGTTTTAAGATCCTAGAATTTGATACATACATGGTTATAAGTATGTCAAAATGATTATGAATGCTTGGTATGCAGTTATGG
>CATIWR010025548.1:0-16506 GCA_949677035.1 Omphalea diandra
AAGAAGAAGAAAATGAGTAGCAAAGACTTAAGAGCTTTCAATGCTTGTAATAAATTTGTTAGCAACCCTCTTCATGGCTGTTTGGTGGGGTATTTATAGCCAAACTTCTTCAAAGAGACATTGCAGATCAAGGCTCATTAAATCTTTGAGACAAGCTTGACAGATTCTGCATTTAATGCTTGTCAGGATGAAATCGCGGTCGCTACTGTCTTTCGCGGTCGCGAATTCCAAATTCTTTAAGAGAAACCCCGTTTGTTTCTAACGGCTAGTCCACGTGGCATCTTCTCATTAGTTCTTACTGAAAATATAGCCGTTGTCCTTCACCTACTTTCAGAAGTAGCGGTCGCGAGATTTTCTTGCACAGGGCGCGATAGTAACCGCGAATTCAACTGCCAAAATTGGTAGCTTTCCTCCACAAGGATCGCAGTCGCTACTATCAAGATGTCTTCGTGATTTTTGACTTCCAACAGTCTCATTGGACATATGTCAGGCTGTGGTTGTGGACTTGCTTCCCTCTTGAATTTCTTTAAAATTCGCGGGCGCGCGACTCAGCTGAGATATCTACCGCGAATTCGTCTGAGACATTTTGAGTTTTCTCTTTTCAAGGATCGCGGCCGAGAATGACACTGCGATTTCGCCTGGTTGACTTTCAACATATCTTAACATGAATCGCAGTCGCGAATTTGTAGGTTGCGGTCGCGATTTACATGTTACTTTGGAAAACATCAACTTCTCCATTTCTTTTTGAGTGATTGATTCAATTCTGCAAAATCAACACTTATTTGAAACATTAGTGATGATCAATCTACCAAGTCAAGATCAAAAGAGGTTTTAAACCTAGGATTGATTATCCTAGTTCAACATATATATATATATATATATATATATATATATATATATATATAGTGACTATCCCACCATACAACTATGACTATGGACTGCATATACATATGATCATGATTAACAACAACAGACTAACAAGTCATATGAGCAGTTCAGAACTATCACTATGGCTTCTTATGCATTTCCTCACCACTCGTCACTGTCCTGTAGCCTAGTACTCAAGAAGAGCTCCATAGTCCTATTGATATGCCCACCAACGACTTCCACAGTCCTCTTAGTAGGATGAAATAGGAGATTACTGATATCAGAGAGAGAGAGAAGAATAAGAAGATGGCAGGGGAGAAGACAGTACTATTAAAGGCTATTGGCTATGAAGACTTAGAAACTCATGATTTGAAGAAGAGAGTTTTATTACTCAAGGATTTCTGAAAACTGAACTTATCTTACAAATATGAGAATTCTTCCTTATATAGACTTGGAAGAGATAAGATCCTCTCGACAAACTTAAGTGCCTAGCTAATACAAACAAACCTTAGTAGCCAGCTCATACAACCAACAACTAAAAGTAGCCATCTTATGAACAGATGATAGTGGCTAGTTATATCAATAGATGAAGTAAAATGGCCAGTTAATATGGATAAATAATAAAGGCCAATTATTTAAACAAAGTAGCCAACTTAACAAAAGAGCCAGCTCATGCCACACTTAGTAAAGTAGATAGCCTATCATGCTTTTGGTAAGGCAGATTCGTTCTTATCCTTTCCTGATTGGCTCATGGGAAGGTGACAGATTCATGATTTCGTAATCTTCTTCCTCCATTTTTGTTTGGACTTTTGCATTTAACTTTTCTTTCAGAAGGAGATAGTCCCCATATTTCTAATAGAGATCTTCGGGCTCATAGGGATCCTGAGCATATGGTTCTGATAGCTGCCTGTCTAATGGCTTCAACTGTTGAGGAGGAGAGTTTTTCCATTATTGGCATTTGGCTTTGAGCTCGTTCTTATATCTACGAGAGAGAGTGTCCCATGGTGCATCTTTTGCTAAGGTTGGAAAATCTTCTTAGGAATAGTTTTATTCTTTTCGAACATGTATCTCTAAAATTCTCGAAACTACTCATGATGATCAAGGGCATATGTCCATAAAGAAAACTGGTTCTCCTTATAATAGTGTAAGCACCCAAGCATATGAGGAGTCATATCAGATGAACCAACAAGGCAGGGCCTATGGTCTGTATAAACGACCCTTTTTTCAATGTCGTTTCATGGGAACTGTAAGAGATTATGACTTTCATGGTATCGATCCATTTGTCAAGAGGTTAGAACCACTTAAGGAAAGTAATCAGATGAGGAATGTGATAAATCCTCCTTTTGAGTTTTTCAAGATATTGACCAAAATGGAGTGGCCTGACTTCAACCGCTATGGTATAAAGATGACAAAAATACCATAGGAAGATTAGTAACTTTTTACGCCAAATCCATCCTCCACCATGAACTGCAGTAAAGTCCATGAAAGTGTACACCTTAAGGAAAGGGTAAAATAGGTGGAATCTAAGAACGTCTATGAAAATGGGACCAAAGGTTTTTAACAGAGTAGTCTGATAGGCAAATATCAGTTTGATTGCCAGATTTGAGATTTATGAGTAGGTTATTAGTAAGATAACTTCAGACGGAGTGCCTATTCTAAGAAAAGGTGAATAGGATATTTGAGGATGAGTTGATGAAGATTCTGTTGATGCTGGAGAAGAGGAAGAAGATGAAGAAGCCATGGTTATAATTGGATAAGCTAGGTGGATGAAGGAGATACTTTGAAGTCTGGATAATAAATCAGGGATGGGATTGGAGTCTCTTTTTATATGCTTTACCTCGAAAGAATATTTGCTGAACCAGTCTTTCCACCTCAACAATTGTGGATTAGGCACCAATTTCTTATTTTCAAGGATTTTTGGAAAGGACGAATAGTCCATAAGCACAGTGAATCGATGACCTAATTAAATGGAATTCAAATTTTTTAATCTCATTTTTTACTGCTAAAATTTCATTGAAAACTGAGTGATAATGTTTCTCTGACTCCTTGAAGGACCTACTTGCATATGAGCAAATTCCTTTTCTTCCATCTTTTTCCTCAAGAAGGATGCCCCCTAGTGGCTATCATTGAAATCTGTTTGGAGCAGTCTTTTCCCATCAGAAGGAATATGTAATGGTGGCAGCTGTTGAAGCACTTGCTTTAGTGTTTTGACTATATGTATCTAACTGGAACCCCATTATGAAGAATCTTTTTTCAACATTAGCTGTAAAGGTTTGGCATGCTTTGCAAAGTGGGGAACAGAGCTGCGTAGATAATTTGCAATGCCAAGAAACTGTTGAATTTGCTTTCATGTGAGATTCTTGTAAGGAAACTTTAATAATTCTACTACTATGTAGGGTCCTGGTTTGGCCATTTTTAAATTTCATCCCCAAAAATTCTATCTCTTTTTCTCTAATCTTTATCTTGGTGAGAGATAGCATGATCCCATACTACTGAGTCAGATTCATAAATCTTTTAAGGAGATGAATGTGAGAGTCCTCATCAGGTGAAAACAATAAGATATCATCGATGTAGACCAGTGCACTGTCTCACATTCATCTCTTTACTAGAAGCTAGCTAAATTAAGTGTCCCTCTAATAGGCCTTAAGTTTTGAAGTTACTTTCAGCCTTATACTATCGTCAATTCCTTATTTACCATACAACCCAACCTGGCTCAACTCTCACCAACCATAGCCCACATAATCCAAACCTTACAAGACTTGTGTTGTGCTGAAAACCACACTGAGTTCCTGTCTAAAAACCCAAAACCTTTGTGGACCAATCTAGCCTTTTATATATCCTTACCATTCAGACTAAATGAGGATATTAACCCAACAAAGGCTACTCACCCTAGCATGAATCTTAAGGAGCAAGGGTTAGCTTATCAGGAGTGTTTTCAACTTCTAGCCCATGGGCTTATTAAGCCTATTACTTTTGAATGGGCTTGCCAGGCCTTTTATGTTAACAAAAAATTAGAACAAGTCAGAGGCGAAAAAAGACTTGTTATTGATTATCAGCTTTTAAATCACTTCCTCAGAGACAACAAATTTCCTCTGCCAAAGATTTCCTCACTGTTTGTTCATTTGTCATTGGGAAAAATATTTTCTAAATTTGATTTAAAAGCAAGGTTTTGACAGCTTGGAATTGTTCTAGATGACAGGCATAAAACGACATTCTGCATTCCAAACCGACACTATCAATGGACAGTGATGTTGTTCGATCTTAAAATAGCTTCCTCATTATTCCAAAAAGAAATAGTGAAAATCTATGACCCTTAATTTAACTAGCTTCTAGTAAAGATTAACTAAATCTTTGTCTGGCAGAGATGACCCAAAGAACTTCACATGGATTTTGCAGTCGGAAAAAACTGAACAGTTACAGACTTAGCTGTAATGAGGCTCGTATGAAATACTTCTCTATTGGCAGCCTGAAAATATTTCTTGTAAGGCTTCCAACAATGGGCCAACAGGATATTTGGGTTTATTACATAGATATGGGCTCTCGTATCTATGAACGCCACAACTTTGATCGGCTTGGAGAATGGTTCAGGAAAATTTGAACAAAGGCCAAAGGTACTGGATGGTCTTCATCAAACTGCAATTCTTTAGTTGGAGCCATGGTGAAAGAAGCTAAAGAGTAACTGCCTGAATAACCTAGCTCATCATCTTCAAAAAAGGATGCTTGAATAGCGAAAACTGTCTTTGAGGGCTCATTTTTAATGGAGAAAAGTGACTCTACATCTGCATCTTCCAAGTTTACAACAGACGAAATTTAAATCTGTTGGATCATTTTTGCCACCCGTTGTGGCTTATTTGGACACCTTTTTGCAAAATATCCTTTTTGTCCACAGATATTGCATATGTTAGACTTACGTTTTCCCCTATATTTCTTTCTTCTAAAGTATCGTCATTTTTTCTTTAAACCAAAGCTCTTAGACTTTAGTTTTAAGAAGTGTTTCTTCTTTTTGGTGGGATAGACACAATTGTCTTCATCTCCCTTGCATTTGATTGTTAAATCCTTTCTCCTATAAGACTTTTTAAGAGAAAGATTCTTTTATTTATCAAGCATTTGGATAATCACCTTGCGTTCGCTGTATAACTTCTCAAGACCTTGTATCATTAGTTGATACATTCCTCCAAATATGAGATTATTAATTGATTTCTCCTTTTGTCTCATGATCTGATGAATTGAAGTAGTCAAAAGATTTGGCAGAGAAGTGATAAAAGCTTCCTTTAAATTCAGGCTTCCCCAACCACCTAATTGATAGAACTTTTTAGCCATCTTTTAATAGTAGAGATCAAGGTCCTTTTTTAGCAATGAATAACACTTAATTTGGAAATACTTTCATTTGATAATGTCATTACCTTCATGGGGCTTACCAGTAAATTTCGCATAAAGAATGCCCAAGAATTCAGACGCTTCAGGACTTTGTACCAGAGTAAGCTTTGAGTATTCATCCAGAGTAATATACCAATCCTGAAACCTACCAGTCATCCTAGTGACAAATTCTTCAAGAACTGTTCAGATGACTACACCAGGCTTTTTCATTTGTGAATTGATCTAAGCCCTAAATTCTTGGAAATGATCTCTGTAGAGATCAGGACTTATATCCTTCAAGGTAAACCAAAGACCTCTTATAACAATACTAGGATTATTAGGAGGTCTATTTTGAGCATTTTTTGTATCCATTTCTTTTGCTGGAGGATCTACAGTGTAGGAAGGACCAGTAGGAGGATCTGCCATATACTGAGATGGGATTTCTTTATTTGAGGAAGTTGAAAAGGTAGACTCTTCATCAGATTTCAAAACCTGAGTAGAATCTTTAGATTTTGAATTTACCATTAAGAAGGAAGGTAAGGATTGGGTACTATCTAGGTAAGAGTGTATAGGATTTGTCATTTGGCTTTTAGGAGGCTTTTGTGGTGGTTTTTATACTTATTCGGTAGAGCTGGCAGTATGCATAGATGAGTCTTTTGGGTTAGGTTGAACTAGAAATTTTCTAGCTCTCAATTTCTTATGAAACAGGTCTGTAGTAAGGCCATGGTGTTCAAGTTCTACAGTGGTTGGAATGTGAAGTGAAGGTGGTTTAATTAGTGAGGCTTTTGGTAGATGTATTTCAAAGGGATCTGGGTATTTGGGTTTAGAGGCTTCAAAATCCTTCTTAATTCTCTTAAGCTGAGACTTCAACTTTTGAATTTCTATTACTTTCCTTCAGATTTCTTCCATCTGGGCCCTTTGAGTCACTAATTGCATCACTTCTTTATGTTTCTCCTCCACTTGAATCTGTAGGTGAATCATCAGCTTATAAATATCTCGCTGATGTTCACTTAGTCCTTCATCAACTTTATGGACTTATTAGGACACCTTTTCTACCTTGGATTTTATGTTTCTAAGAATTTGATTATGAGCCTGCGCATTGGTTGAGTGCCAATAAAGTACTGCTTCAGCCGGAGTTATGCTTAACAGCTGACCTTTAGCATCAACTCCTGTAGGATTCTTTATATGGGCCATGGTCCTGATTTGGGTATTAAGGTTGATTTGGTTAGGTAATGGTGGAAAATCTTCTTCTGTGGGTTGATACATACAAATTTGATGTGTTGGTGGTAGATTAGGTGTTTTAGGAATCCATTTCATGGTTTGTATAGAACAAGAGGTTGGTGTTTGGCTTTGGGGTTGTTTATGAAGAGGTTGTTTTGATATGGAAGGAAGTTCTTGAGGGATTGGACCATAGTTGACAAGGTAATCATACTTCCCATAAGGTTCTCCTAGTAAGCCAATAGATGGATCACCATCTTCATATCTTCTGCGCATAAATGTCTCAAAATAACCTTTTTATTTCCTCTTTGGTTATTCTTCATCATCTGAATCATATAAGCAAGCTTCACATTTACATATGTCCTAAAAATAATGGCCATCTCGTTCAAAAGGATAAATAGGAGATCCATTATTTTCAAAGTAGACAATAGGCATGCCTACTTCAGGTTCATGTGATGTCATCATGAACTATGTAGAAAACACATTTCCTTCTTTTGTTGGAGGAGTTTTGGCAAACTTTGCTTCAACAGTATTGTCTAGCTTACGATAGTAAGTTGGCTCTGTTGATTGAACCGATTGGGTATTTTTATGCATCTTTTCATAACTTGTGACCTAGGTTTCTAGTTGCAACTAGAGGAGTTCATTCCTTGTTATTTGCCGAGGAATATGAATGCTTGTTGGTGCATTCTGCATATCTGCAACTATCAGTAAGGCCTCATTCTCATAAGGGAGAGAGACGTATATGAAATGATTTTAGATTCTGTAAATCATATGATAGTGCAAAGTAGCCACTGTAGCAGAGGCTACTTGAGGAGCTCTAATTATTTGAATTTGAACTTTCAAAGCCGTAAGGATGTGAGGATCCTTTAGTGATAGGTTGAAGTTGGAGTAGAACGTAAACATTATCGATCCTGCAATAAGGGATGTTTCCATCATTCCTATTACTACATGCAGATACTCCAAGTACCTGTTATCTAGCAAGGCAATTCTTGCAAAAATAGGTAAGCCCTATCTCCCATGGTAGCTTACAACTATCCAAATTGCTCCAAAATGGATATGGGTGTATCCTTGGATAACCCACTGTTGAACAAACTCAAGAGGAATCTCAAGAGTAATAAATTACTCTGTTCCCGTTGCTAGGATCAGATATTGATCAAAACTAGAAGACTATACATACTTCTTTATAGCCTTAGGTGTTTGTCTAATTAGGGCTTTGATGGATTTAGTCCAAGATGCTTTATTTCTTTGAAAAGCATCATAAGGGTTTAGGAATGGTATGTATGTGTCTTGGAAAACAAAGACATGTTTACCTCAAAAAATACCCTAAGCTCTTAATCATCTAAAAGTAAACATAAAAAAAAAGGGCTTAAAAACTTGCCTAGTGATCATTCTACAGTTTCAATATGTCAAATAGTTTTAAAGATGGAAAGAAAAAAAATCTTCATTTCTAAACAAAAAGACAACAACAATGGTTGGCTCAATCATTGTCCTTTTCCTCAGAGGTACCCGCGTAGCTTTCTAGCTTGGTTTGTGTCTACTACTCTATGTACTCCATTCAAGCCTGAAGCCCTGACAACTAGTTGTACATCTCCCAAATCTTTTGGGTTAGGCGATGGACTACTTGCTATAATATGCATAAGGGTTAGGATAATTAGGTTACAAATGTATAAATTAACACAATCATACTCACACATACATAACTTGTTACTAACCTGGACCTCACGAGTTTGTTCCATTATGGTCTTTGTTGGTGTAGTTATGAGGTCAAATGTGGCCTTAGCCTGCACAGGGGGAATCTGCAAGAAAGAACAAAGTCAATAAATACAAAAGTTGACAAACTAAGAACGAGAGAAAGATAATACTCACTTGAGTCATGCGAGATGGCTCAAGTGTGCTTATTGGCCTAGTGATCTCTAAGCATTATGGAACTGATAAGAAAGGCCATACATGTCTCCATTAAGTTATTGGGGGAATGGGTCTAGCTCCTTTACACTGATAGGCTCTAAACTAATAATCTTAGTAATATGGACCCTTTTGTGGCCCTTAATTGAAAGAGTGGGCTCTATCGACCTTGCCTCAAACACCACAAGATGACATTGTTCCTATGCGAGCCTTAAGATGCGAGAACACTTGAATGACTGCCTTGTCCACTATGATCGTTCCCATTAGAGCCTCAATAATTGAAGCCTGGTATCCCACATCGCCAATAGGTCTTAATATTAAAGCCTACTAGTAACCCCCTTCATGTTTGATGCCTAAAACATATTGGAGGAGGGATGTCAAGGCACCAATTAAACATCTAGTCCCTCATGCCAAAACAACTTCCTCTCTCTAATAGACAACTCCTGGATCGAGGGCCCTATTAGTAAGAGCCACCTGTAAGAGTGCCCTTCAGCCTCGACCACCTCCGACTGTCATACCCTCAAATGCAGATGAAGCTGCAAAAGAAGCAAAATCAATAAAATAGATCATTATAAGTATTTGACTAAATTCATGAATAATATAAAATTTATAATTATCTTTTGTTTATATGAATCAAACATACCTAGGCCATGGTTAGCTCATTCTGGCAATTGTGCCTGAACCCTATTAATAACTCCTTATGATGCGTGAAGCTCCATCATGCAAAATAAGGATAACAACCCTTCATATTATTTTGAGGGTTACTACCCACTAGCAATCTTAGCTCATTGCCCAAGCCTACCAAAGTCATGCCCTTAGCCAAATAAAAGATAAGGAAAATAATAAATAAAAAAACCTCAAGTACACCGCTAGGTGTTGTTAATATATGACAACCCTTGACATCATTGGTCTAAGTATTGATATAGGTGGGCTATTATGGTAAAGCCCTAATCAAAGTAGTTGTTGGTCCTAGGCACCAAGAAGGGGAGGGGGAGGGGGGTTGAATTGGTGTATAAAAATTAAAACTAAAAGGTAAGAAAGAAGATAAGTAGAATGGAGACATAAAATTTATAGTGGTTAGGGTAAAATCGACCCTACATCCACTCCCTAATTCTCACCAATTGGGTGTTCCACTATCTACCAATATTGCTTTCAAGCTCACACCAAACTTTTTCACTTGCATTTTAAAGGCTCACACAACAACCTTTACACTTGTGTTTTTGAGGCTCACACAATAACCTTTACACTTGTGTTTTTAAAGCTCACACAACAACCTCTCTTAGTGTTTTTACAGGCTCACACTATAACCTTTACTAATGGTGTTTATGCTCACACCAAATAATCTCTAAATGAATAGAAAAGATTGAGTAGCAAAATTGCCAGATTTTGGTTACAAAGTTATCAATTCTCTTGCATTTACATCTGTTTGTATGCTAGACAGATTTTGCATTAATTACATGCTAGGCTAAAGTCACGGTCGCTACTGCTCATTCGCGGTTGCGAATTTCAAATTTCCATATGGGAGTTAAAACATGCGATGAAAAACCTCGTTTGTGTCTAACAACTAGTCTATGTGTCTTCTTACCATTGGTTCACTAGAAAAATATAGTCGTTGCCTTTCTCATGCTCATAAAAGTAGCAGTTGCGAATTTCCTTATACAGGTCACGACTGAGGACGCGACTTAATCTGTCAAAAATTACATCTTCCACTTCACGAATCGCAGTCACTACCAATAAGTTGCCTTCTCAGTTTTTATCTTCCAATGGTCACCTGGGACATTTTTCAAGCTTTGGCTGTGGACTTGATTCCCTCTTGAGGCTTTTGAAAATTGCAGTCGCGACTTTGACAGGACACAGACCACGAAACAATCTGTCACTTTTGGACTCATTCTTTTGGATGAGTTACGGTCGAGAATGACTCTGTGATTTTACCTGTCTGATTTCTAGCAAGTCTTCACATGGATCGCGATCGCGAATCTGAAATTGCGTTCACAATTTAGAAGTCAACTTGGAGTTTAAGAGCTCCATCGAACTTCACTTGAAAATCCTACTAATTTCTGTAAAACAACACTTAAAATAAACCATTAATAATGATCAATCTCCTTTGTCAAGATCAAAAGAGTTCCTAGACTTAGGATTAACCCTCCTAGTCCAATAATCTCCCCTTTTTGATTTTGACAACTTAGATTGATCCAAAGTAAAAAATAGATGCATAAATGTGAAGTTAAATATACTGTTGAATCAATGAACACTTAAGATAAAATTCTAAGTATAACATTCAATTAATTGAAGTGAAATGCCTTAAACAAAATCCTAAGTGTGATAGTATAAAGCTCCCCCTCAACTTATGCTATGGTTGCAAGTTATTTTTACTCCCCCTTAGACTTATACTTAGACTTAGATTTTTCTTAGTGTCTATCTCTCCCCCTTTGGCAAGATCAAAAAGAGGGTGTTAGAGGGAAATATAAACAAGCATAAGTATGCATTAGAAGCAATCATGAGAAAGCAAATCATAAAGAAGAATGTATCAATCACATAAAATAAGTATTTGCAAGAAAAACATAACTTTATTTATTGACAATTGTAGGATCACACATAGTTGAAAAATAAAAACAAACTAAACAAAGAACTAGAAAATAAGGAAAAAAAGATTCCTATACTAGAAAGTGGGAGAATCATCATCATCCCTAAAAGTTTATGTCGCTTGCTCTTATATGGCTCCCTCAGCTTCATCCTCATCCTCAACATCTTCATTGCCATTCTTATCTTGAGTTTCATTAAACTTAGTAAAGTTTGGAAGGTGGCAAAGAGGAACTCCGAGTTTCTCTTGAAGATCCTCCCTGTCACTGTGAAGGTGTGAAATGAAGAGAAACCTTCTCTTCATCATCCTCATCAATTTGTTCAACTTGTTGTTGATGGTGGTAAGAGATAACTTGGACTTTGGTTTGGAAGGAGGTAGAGGGACAATGATTGTGCCTTCTTTTATGTAGAGTCTCTTCCTCTTAGAGGCTTGTGAACTCTCCATCCGCTTTGCACCAAAAGCACCCAAGGTATAAATGTAAGTGTCCGGGTGTATGGCTTTGGCGTTGATCACGTAGGTAAAGTCCAGAAAGTTTTGGGATGGAAGGAACTTCTTGGTGAGGAATTTTTCTTTTTCCTTATCAAGTGCTCCAACAAATCTATAGATGGCAGTAATGTGGAAGGGCAAGAGAAATTGGCTTTTTAGCTTTGTACTCAAATGAATCAATTGATCCATAAGGTATCGGCTGGTTTGGATTGGTTTGTTTTTGACAAAGCAGAATAAGAATGCCAAGTATTTTTGGGATACCTTCTCATTGCCATCACCTCTTGCGTTGATTAAGAAAGTGATGATGCGATGAAGGATCTAAAGAGGTAAAGACTTTATATGTTTGGCTAGTGAGGAGCGAGGGTTGTGTTTAGTTTTGATAGAAATCTTCGACCAAAATTCAGAGTAGATGACGTCAAGTGTGGAGATGATGAAATGAATGTGTTCTCCGACTTGCAAGGTAAAAAGGGATGAAGTTTGGTCAGAAATTAAATAAAAAGGGTCGTCAAATGCCTAAAATACTAACCCGTATTGTTCTGTGGGAGACTCAGCTTTTATGCTCAATTGGACGGTGCATATGAATTCCCACACCAGCTCCTCATTGTTGGGTTCATCTTGAAAGATGAACTCGTTCCATCCAAGATTCGATAGGAATGCTTGCATTTTGTTGTTGATGTCGAGTGTCTTTAAGAAAAAGGATGAGGGAATTTTGTTTACCGGAATGATTTTGGAGGAGTTGGCTTTGTACCTTTCCTTCTCCTCTTTGGTTACACCTTTCATTTGTTGGAGGGCAAGGGGTCTAGTAGGTTTAGCCATTGCTTTACCCTTATCTGCTCTAGAAATTTTCTTGGGGGCCATTGCAGGTAAGAAAAATTGGAAGAAGATTGATGCTTGATAAGTTTGAGAATTGAGATGAAGTGATGAAAATCACAGTTTGAAGGTTTATATAGCCTTTGAAAAGGCATATCAACGACTAGAAACGACTAGAAGATAAGTTATAAAGGGTTGGAAATGGTTGGCCATCAAATCTCATAAATGTCAAGTGGTTACCTAAATTAGCGTCTACGATTTCTTAAGTCGCAATTGCGAATTTCAAAAAATATGAGTAACGGACAAATTTTCCTTGGGAATATGCATCTTAATGGTCAATAATTTGAAAAATTGATAAAATTCACAGTGGAAAGGGAATTTCACGATCGCGAATTTATGTTTTACAATTGGGTGAAATTGACTTGTAATTCGCGACCGTGAAGGAAGGATAGTGTTGGCCCTTGGCACCAAGAAGGGAGGGTTGAATTGGTGTATGAAAATTTCTGAAAATAAAGAAGTGAGGAGGAAAAATGAGAAGATTAAGACAAATGATTTATAGTGGTTCGGGTATTAACCAACCCTACGACCACTCCCTAATTCACCAAATGGGTATTTCACTTAATCGCTAGTGTTTTAGAAGCTCAAACTCAACTTAGTGTTTAGGCTCATACCAAACCTTACAACTTGTGTTTTACAGGCTCACACAAAAATCTTTTACAAGTGTTTTCAAGGCTCACACTAAAACCTATCACAAGTGTTTTTAAGGCTCACTCTAAAACCTATCTCGATGTGTTTTACAGGCTTATACAACAACCTTACAATATGGTGTTTAATGCTCACACCTAATAATTAGCAATCTTATAAAGAAAATTGAAAGAAATGAGTAGCAAAGATTGAGAGCTTTTTCTTTTGATAATGAATTTCTTAACCTTGTCATTTATTAATGTTTGGTGGAGTATTTATACCCAAATTCGACCAAAGAGACTAACGACTAGTTTAACGGCTAGTCCAACGACTAGTTTAACAGCTAGTCCAATGGCTAGTTTAACAGCTAGTATAACGGTTAGTCCAACGGCTAGTCCATGTGTCAGCTTCCCATTGGTGATTTCCAATTTTCCTAACAAAAGTCAAAAGTTTCTACTTTGTGTCTAACTGCTAGTATAACGACTAGTTCACATGACAACTTTTCATTAGTGCTTCAGGAAAATATAGCTATTGTGTTTCTTCAGCTAACATAAGCCGCAGTCACGATTTTTATTGTACAGACCGCGATCCTGACCGTGAAACAGCTTGCCAAATTGTGTAACTTTCACTTCTTAAATCGCAGTCGCCATCAACATATAGCGTTCTCTATTTTTGACTTCCAACAACTTCCTAGGACACTTGTCAAGCTTTGATTATGGACTTCTTTCCATTTTGAAGCTTTTTGTAATTCGCGATCGCAACTCCTACGTGACACAGACTGCGAATTCGTCTGTCATTTTTGGTTTGCTTCATTTTGCTTATTCGTGGCTGAGAATGACTCCACGATTTAGCCTTTATGATTTTTAGCAAGTCTTCTCAAGAGTCGCGGTCGCGAATCTTTGACTGCGGTCGCGAGTCACTTTAGAGTTAGAGAGATTTTCTTTCAACTTAACTTGAGAGACTTATTTTTCTGCATAATCAACACTTAATAAAAATATTAGTAATGATCAATCTCTTTTGTCAAGATCAAAAGAGGTTCTAGACTTAGGATTAACCATCCTAGTCCAACAATCTCCCTCTTTTTGATTTTGACAACCTAGATTGATCTAAAGTGAAGAATAAATACAAAACATTAAAATTGAATACTACTTATTGGATTTTAATGATCTTTTTTAGCAAAAGATACAAATTTTCTAAGTTCCAAAAATCCTAAGTGTCAAATTGACTTAAGTTCCTCTAAGTTGCTCTATATTGCTCCTCCTTAACTTATGCATCTTAGGATAAATTTCACTAATCTCTCACCTTTTTTACTTATCTCTCCCTTTTTATCTTTCTTCCTCTGTATCTCTCGATCTCTCCCCCTTTGGCAAAATAAAAAAGGTTAGATAACATAAAAGGAAATATAAACAAGCATAAGTATTAAAGGAGCAAATAATAAAGATTAAACAAATAAATGCTCAAGAAACAAATAAAACATCAGGAATTACATTTTTTGTTTTCAAAGAGAAAAGAAAAACAAAGTTCAAAGAGAACCTTAATGTCTAAAAAGTTAGAAATTCACTGTCATCTCTGGAAGAGTCTTCCACTTGCTCTTGGAGACCTCCTTGAGCCTCTCCACTGACTTTCACACTGTCATCCCCATCTTCTGTGTCATCGAAGTTTGAAAAGTCAGGGAGATGGCAATGAGGGATGCCAAGTTTCTACTGAAAATCCACTATATTGATATGGAGGTGGGAAAGAAATAGAAATCTCCTCTTCATCATCCGCATAAGCTTGTCAAGCTTGTTGTTAATGGTGGAGAGTGAAATCTTTGTCTTGGTCGAAGGAGGAGGAGGTGGAGTAGTAGGAACATCCTCGAGATGAAGCCTTTTTCACTTAGAAGCTTAAGAGCTCTCCATCTTCTTAGCCCTGAACACACCAAGTTGGTAAGCGTACGTGTCTGGATGGATTGCCTTGGCGTTGATTAGATACGTTAAGTCTAAGAAGTTTTGAGAAGGTAGAAACTTCTTAGTGAGAAGCTTCTCTTTTCCCGCATCGAGTGCCCCGACGTATCTATAAATTGTTGTGACATGAGATGGAAGCAGAAACTAACTCTTGGCCTTTGTGCTAATATGGATTAGCTGATCCACCAGTTAACAACCAGTCTGTAGTTGTTGGTTCTTCACTAGGTAGAACAGGAATGCCAGGTCTTTCTGTGAGACCTTCTCATTGCCATCACCTCTTGCATTAATAGAGAAAGTGATGATTCTATGAATAATCCACAACGGTAAGGACTTGATGTGCTTGGTAAGAGAGGAACACGGATTGTGCTTCGTCTTAATAAAGATTTCTACCCAAAATTCTGAGTAGATCACATCGAGCACCGAAATGATGAATGGTATGTTCTCACCGATTTGAAGACCGAATAGTACAGAGAGTTGCTCAAAAGTAATGTAGTGAGAAGCCCCAAATGCTTGAAAGACTAAGCCGTATTGGCCGGTTGAAGATTCGGCCTTGCGACATAGTTGCATAATGCACATAAATTCACGGACTATCTCCTCGTAGCTCAGCTCGTCCCTAAAAATGAAGTCGTTCCATTCGAGGTTGGAAAGGAATGCCCGCACCTCATCGTTGATGCTGAGGGACTCAAGTAGGAATGATGATGGGATTTTGTTGGGTAAGATTATTTTGGAACGATTTTTCTTGTATCCCTCCTTCACCTCCTTAGTGACCCCCTTCATATTGTTGAGGGAAGGAGGGATAGAAGGTTGAGCAATCTCCTTGCCCTTTTTTTTGCTCTTGTTGCCTTCTTAGGAGCCATAAAGATGTTGGAGATGTTTTAGAGAGATTTAGGAGATTTGAGAGAATTTAAGAGAAGAGAGAGTTTTGATTTGTGAGTTGTGAAGAAAACATTATTTAAGGGGGCATTTATAGGCTAAAAAGATTATCCAACGACTAGAAATGGATTTAATAGAGGGTTGGAAATGGTTGACAATCAAATCTCATAAATGTAAGTCAGTTATTCTAATTCGCATCCGCGATTTCATAGTCGCGACTACGAATTCCAGAAAATGTGAGTAACGAGCAAATTTTCCTTGGGAATACGTGCTCCAATGGTCAAAAATTTGAAAATCTAATAAAATTCATAGTGGAGATTAAATTTCACGACCGCGAATTGATGTTTGTCAGTTGGGTGAGTTTGACTTCCAATTCACGATCGCGAACAAGAAATAACGACCACGAATTATAAGTCAGTAAGGATAAGGATACAATTTCAAACATTTGTGATCCACTTTAATGTATTGATGCTTGATTTGTGCAATTTGTCATACAAGTTCATAATTGCCATCCAAAATTAAGGCATCTCAACTCAAATATGAAAATCATATAATTCACAACAATATCATCCAAATAAAGCAAATATTTCTAAGATCAAAATTTTCATTTTAGAGAATTTCCATAAAAAATCCCTAATCCTCTCTTAAGTGTGATTCCCTAGTAGAGGATTGAAACCTAGCACACATGCAAATACTAAACATAAGTAATTTTGCACAATTGATCACAATATGTCACATAAGAAGATAAATTATATATATATATATATATATATATATATATATATA
>CATIWR010025556.1:0-41041 GCA_949677035.1 Omphalea diandra
CACACAAAAATTTGATTATCTCTATATATATATATATATATATATATATATATATATATATATATATATATATATATATATATATATATATATATATAAAACGGTTTTAGTGACCAAGAAGTGGTCACTAAACAGATTAGCGACCACTATATGTGGTTACTAAATTTATGGTCGCTAAGAAAGTACTGACCACATTTTTCATGTGGTCTCTAAATTAGAAACAACATTAGTGATCACATAATGTGGTCTCTATTTAGAGATCACATTATGTGGTAGCTAAGTGGTCACTAAATGCTTCACATAACAGAGAATAGGGGACATTTAGAAACCAAGTAGAGATCACACCATGTGGCCTCTATTTAGAGACCGCATAATATTATTACTAAATGTCCTCCTCATGGTTGCTAAATGCTAATTATAAAAGATTGTGAGGACCATTTATAGACTAAATAGAGACTACATATAGTAGTCGCTATATAGAGGCTACACTATGCGGTCTCTATTTGGTCTCAATTTAGAGACTTGAATTTATGGTCTTTATTTGGGATCACTATTTAGAGACTATATATTGTGGTCTCTATTTAGCTACCCCATTAGAGACCACTTCTTTTCTTTTCTTATGGTAGCTAAATAATATAATAATTTATAATTTGATTATTATTATTATTATTATTATTATTATTATTATTATTATTATTATTATTATTATTATTATTATTATAAATTAAGAAATACAAACATTGAAATATAACTATAATTCAATAAAATATAAGAAGGTAATACTAATATTACAAAGTCATAATACTGAAAATAAGAAATATTCAAAGGTTAAAGTTATAAAGTTAAGTCATAGTACAGAAAGTATATAAATATAAGAAATACTAAGAGGCCTAAAACTCATGAGGTGGCAGGGGGGTCCTGTTCAGAAGAATTGCTAAGAGTATATCAGATGGGCTTGAGACATGCTTATGTGTGCCACAAACCATTTCCTACACTAATTGGTGCATCTGATCCTCCATCATCTGGTGCATCTGATCCTCTATAGTGGATTATAGTGATTGAATATGGAGATCTTTCTCACATAATTAGTGTGCTAAATGATAGGTAGTCTCCTCAATATCTTTGAGGCATTACTGATCAACTGTAATAGAGCTTGAAGCATCAGAAAAAATGCTAGTTATCTTATTCTTCGTTACCCCTATACATTTATATGGTGTTCAAGGATTCTTCAACTGCTTGTAAGAAGATTGGGTCCTCATCCACTTGGGAGAGCTCAATTGTCATAACATGACTATAACAAACATGCACTATCAATTAATACATTATTTATTGGTATTTTTAAACATAGATTAAGTACTTACCTTTAACTGTCAGACGTACGAATCGATCTAGTCCCTTGATCCATCTGTAACTATCTTCATGTGTGTGTTTTATTAAACACATGTACCTTGGTTAGAGGTACACCTTCCTCCAACTTATAAAAAAAAAATTATAAGTATAAATTAGCCAACCTTTAAATTATAGTGAATCTATAATATAATTTTTCTTACCATTTCACTAGCCAACATGAGTACTATTGCCCATAATGGCCAAATGGTTGAAATTCGTCTTCGCATAGGCCAAGTCGAACATTTCTAATTTTGGAAGCAAAATTTGGATGTCCATCATTGAAATGTTTCCAAGCAATTGAATCTAATGAGTGATGCATTACACTGTCATCAACTTTATGCTCGACATGCCACCTTATTTCTTTAGCAGTTGCTTTAGAAGCATATAATTTAAGAAGTCACGACTTCTATGGAAAGTAATACATCTTTTTGAAAGGTATATCTATTTTTCACCATTGATTGCTATCAATGGCTTGACTTTTTTTATACTGTTGATGGCCATAAATCTTGCACTTAGTCAAATTGATATCTTTTCCCTAGTAAATCATGCAACCATTTAGACAACAATGTATCTTCTTCACTAGTAAACCTAACTTATGTACTAGACGCTTTGTAGCATAAAAGTTTCCTATGATAAGATTATCTTTTGGCATAACCTCTTTGATGAGTTAAGCAAATGCATCAAAAGCACACTTTGACAAATGGTGTTTGACCTTGAGATTCAACATTCTAAAGACAAGGGATAATTGTGAATGAGTCCAACACCCAAGCTAAAGTAGAGTGTTTGCAATGTTAAACATGTCATATAATTTTTGAGCCTCAGCATTAGGAACCTCATTTTCATTAGCATTTTGATTGAATGAAGGACTAGTAGCATCCATCAACATTGTTTGATAATATTTGTTAATTATAACCATGGGTTCTTCGTATCCTTTTATACTCTGACTTTCAACCATCATTGCCTCTGTTTCCCTATGCCTTATCCATATGTAATATTTAGGGTTGAAGCCATATCACAACAGATGATACGTCACCATCTCCATATCTAGATACTGCCAGTTCTAACAATTATTACGTGGACATGGGCACTTTTTTTTTTCCTATACATCCATTTTGAATAGCAACATGCATCTTGGGACGATCCTCCCTCATCGTTGGAGGTTGCGATGAGTTATCAACATAAAATAATAACCATTATAATTAAAACAAATCTAGGTATTAGATTTAAACAAATCTAGGTAATAAGGGTGTTTGCCTTTCTTTACCATATAATGCATCTTCATTTATCTTGGCATTAATAGTTAATTTGTACAGTATATAGTTTTATAGTAACTTTAGTTAGTAGTGATAATAATCATACCCAATAAGGTGTTGAAATTTACGATTGCAAACCCCTAAAACTTGAATCCCAGCTCCAACACTAATAAAATTTTATCCATTCTATACAGTTTAATGGGAAAACCTTATCACCAATTAAAGAGATGACAGTTTGATCAAAGAAACTCTTTTCATTATTATACACTTGTTTGTCATCAATTTCACTTTTAATTACCAATTGAGTTGGTGAATTTTTTTTATGGGCCCTTTAAAATCTTTTTTACTAAGAACTTTCAGAACTAATTGTAAAAAAAAATAGGTTGCCATGTTATTGAAATGAGTACTATAAGAAAAGCCTTTTCATGTGTATGATAAATTTCTTATATAAAAAATAGATATGATATGAATTATATAGATAAAAATGGAGGAAAGTGACATATGTGAATTATATATGATGTGAATTATACAGATGCTATATAGAAATGCTAAAGCATTAAGGGAAAGATGCTTGAAAAATTGCCTATCTAAGCATAGTGACATATGTTTTATCCTTTAGTATGCTTTTAAAGATGGAGGCAAAGTATCTCAAGATAATAGGATTTAGGAATGTTCATGAAATTTGGTGCAAAGATAAAAATGAAAAGAGAAAGACAAAAGGTCTAAGGATCATAGAGAAAATTTAATGGGCATGGAAGGAAAATAATGACTGTTGTAAGTGTAAAATGAGTATGGGTAAAGTATTTCTCATTTCTCTATGTCAGTGATGAAGGAGTCTCCAACGAACATAAAGAAAATCACAATAAACATTAAGTATATTTGAACAGGTATTGACGAAATTCAATGGGCATTGAAAAATCTTTTGGAAAACACCTTAACGAATTTGTATAAGCTAATAATGATGGATGGAAATGCCAATTACTCTAGTAGAGATTTAATGACCATGGGAAAAGTTTAATGGGGCATGTTTGAAGATCACAACTAACATGGCAAAAGTTTAATGGGCATTAGAAATGAATGTTAAAGATTTAATAACAGTGGAAAGGATTCAACAGGTATTGGCAAGTCTAATGACTAGTTTTTTTAAAAGTTTCCAAACCTATTCCATATGTCTTTACTAGATAGTTTGTGAGGTTTTCATTTAAATAGACCTCCATTTAAAGATTGGATAAGAAGTAGAACATCTTGAAAAGCCTACATTCATTTGTGTAAACCTTTTGATGTTGCTTTTTATATTTTGAGATAGAGAAAGCTTAGTGAATTTATAACTAACTTTAGATTAGTGAGAATAGGTTTTCCTTAAGCACTAATTGTATTTGCTACCTATCTAGAGGTTTAGGTCCTCACTAAAGATATCTCTTGCTAAGTGGTTAAGATTGGTATTTGCCTTGAAAAATACCAAAGGGCGGGTTATCTCTCTTATTCCTTTACCAAAATAGAGAAGTGTATAGGCTCTTCCTTAGCCTGTAAAAGAAAATGTTATTCTTGAGTTTGGAAAAGCAATTGCTTAAGGAGTGGATATAAGCACATTGTCGAACCACTATAAATTTGTGTATTTGATTTTTCTTTCTTCTTCTCATCTTTCGAGTCTTATTTGCCATCCAATTCACCCCATCTCTTATGTTGCCTTTCATACCTATTCATAACATCTTCATAATGTCCTAATTGCTTTCATGACTTATAGGAGCTATGTCTCTCAACTAAGAAATATGTGAGGTTCTTAAGGTTGATAAAGATGATTTTAGAGCTTTCTCTATAAAGTATCTTCATATTAAGGTGTGTTTTAATATACTGAATCCTTTAAAGGGGCTTATTATTGGATATTGGTGTCAATATCTCTCTAAAAACCATTAATTATGATATATGAAAGGTTGTCAGATTATTACTTCTCATATGAAAAATTTGGACATCTCTAGTGATAATGTGCTAGTTTTGATCATTTTACCAAGCTTCATGAATTACTACTTAGCTCTTAGATGTATGAAACTATTGGTGCTTCTCTCAAATCAAAAAAGAAGTTTAGGACCAATGATCAAAGATGTCTGAATGGGGACTTCGATAATATGCCTGAGTTGGGTGGGATCATGATTGTGGAATGGCTATTTCTTAAAATGGTACTAAGTTGGTTGGGATTGTTAATCAAATATATGTTTCTCCACCTTTTGGTAATTAGAACAATATGGATGATCAGTTGGTGCTTAGCAATTAATCTCCCACATTGCATATAATTGTTGCTTCTATTCCTATATATGGACGAGGGTCTGACTCGACTGATAGGAATCATATCATAATTAATAGTGTTTGCTCTTTGTCTCAAGTTGTTAGACATAATCTTATTTATTTGATTCAAGCCACTTATGTTTATTTAGTGGTAAGCAATACAAATAGGGAATCACTCATTTTGACTTTAGATATGGTTAAAGGGGAGAAGCAAGAGTTAACAATGACTAGTAATCACAATAATACTTAGGATGGCTTTAGAGCTTAGGCAAATGCATCTGCAGCACAAGAATAGTAAGAATATAAGTGAAGGCAAATGTGTATGCAAAGACAAATTGAATAGAGAGACATAATATGGAAATGCTTGAATTGGCTCTAGTTGCATGCAACCATTTATGGTTACTAGTTGTATGAAACTACCAAGGTTGGAATGTAAGACCTAAACTTTAATTCTTAGAGGTCTCTCATAAATAAAGACTCTTTTCCCTAAGTGATGAGTATGAATAGGCTAAATTTGATGAGATTGTGATGATTTCATATGAATTAGAAAGCAAGATTAAGAGAAATTATAGTAAAGAATGCTAAGATATAAGGAAAGTAATTATAAATTGTGGTGCATAAGTATGCATATATAAGAAATGATGATTAATGAACATGAATGAATGATGATATTAGAGTTTTGATAATGAAGAAAATGACTATAATATGTATGTGAGGAAGTTATGTTAAGGAATATGTTAATAGAAATGAGAAAGAATGATGAAAGCTAAGGTATAAGCTGAGTTTAGTGCATGATCTTTCAATGGCTACTGAGGTATGCAAGTGTGCTTAATGTTTGATTCAATGGTATGTTAATGATGTGTTTTAGATCTTTAAATTTGGTACTTAAAATGTGTTAAAGGAAGGAACAAAAGGTTGGAAGCAAAGGTTCCATAAGTGTTATGGTTTGAAAGATTTATTTTGGTGGACTTTAGGAAGTGCTTTCGATAGCTTATATTTTTAGGCAAGGGATTTTTAACCATCAAGGCAGAATGCGAATTTGAATAGTGCTTCTTCAGGAAATGGTACTTTCAACATCCCAACTTCAAGTTTGCCAAGCAAAAGTCCATTCAGCTTGGCATAGTTTAGAATGCACCATTTGACCATTTTGGTCATTTAATATATTTCTCCCTTTATTTTCTGCCCATACATGATTAAAACTTTATTTTACTAAGTTTTTCATCAATCTAAAAGCTAAAGAAACCCTCACAAAGCTCCTTTTTCATCCATAGTCATCTTCTCTATCTTTCAAGCTAGTTTTGGTGGATTCCTTCTCCTCCTAAGTAAGTTTACCATCCACCATTAAGTATGTATGTATTAAACAAATAAGTTTGACATATTTGAAAACATATTAAGGTGGAAAAGATGAAGGTATATGCTAGGATGGCTTGATTGATGATGTAGTATTTAGTTGAAAGCTTTGAAAGAAGTTGTACTATATGAATTAATTACATGTTTCCTTGATGATTATTGAATTCTTCAATGTTAATTGGCATCGTAAACTTCATGATTTATGATAAGAATTGATTCTTCAAAGATGTATTACACCTTAGTTGACATAAGGTTAGGTATTGATGCTTATAGTGCAATTAGGACGAGTACATGATGTCTGTGCTATGAAACATGAAAGAAATGATGTTTTATGAGTTTTGAGGTGTAAAATGACATATTTAGTGTTAAGTTTATGATTTTAGAATAAATTTTATTGTTGCCTTTCATTGGGGTTTGTGGGGGAGTTATAAGGAGTTAAATATGAAAATGAGTTAAAGAATGTAATTGATGAACATGGAAAGAATGAGGATTTTATATATGATTAAATGGTGAAATTCATGAATTTTGATGTTAATATTATAAATGAGAAGTTAAGGAATGTCGATGCTAATGAGTTAAGGATGCTACTTATGAAATGTAAGCTTAAAGATTATGTTTTAAATGCTATGTTAGAAACAACGTGGAATTTGATTCAGTTTCTACTGAAGTTTTTTTTTTTAAAAAAATATTTTTTGAAAATTATGAATATAAATTATATTATTTTTATTATTTATAAGTATGAAAATTATTTTATATTAATTATATATGCATATATAGTGCATATGTAATTTATTTTTTAAATATAACACCGTATTTATATATATATTTAAATTTTTTGAAATAAAAATTTGATTATTTTCATTAATTTGACTTACTCAATTTTAATTTTTTAAAATTAAATTAAATTAATTAAAATTTTTTATAAAAATGAAATTATATTAAATAAAATTTTAAATTCGATTAAATTCAATCAAATTAAATCAATCAATTGAAATTGATTTTTTAAATTTTTTTTATTTCAATTGAACAAAAACAATTGTACTTACCAGCTCTAATCACGAATGCCCGCCGCTAAGAGACAGCGGCCTGCGAGTGGATACCAAATTTTGAATTAATGATGACGACGACGACTTATCAAACATAGAAAATAAATTTTATCAAATTTTAAAATAAATAAATAAAGAAAAATCGAGTGAGTGAAAAATAAATAAATACGTGTTGAACTGGGCATCATGCTAAAGACATGAATTTGTTTTTTCTTTTTTTAAAATTTTTTTTTTAAGATCACATAAAGAAATTCGAGCATAAATGTTTAAAGGTAGGCCAGCAAATGTCTGTGACAGATTAAATTGACTAATTTGTATCCTCGAATCATCATTAACTGAAATTTATTAACTAAAATCATGAATAAATGACATAAATAATAGAGATATGTTGATTTTACATGTATTACAATTCAATAGCAAAATCAGGACTTTATGTTAGTGAAATTAAAATATCTTATTTTTTTTTTCTAAAATGCATATTGTACAAAATTTTTTATTTTCTAATTCATGAATTTTTTTTATTATTTATCTATATTATATAGATAAAGTTAATGAGATCCATTCTAAATCAGATACTGTATATAAAGACAATCATGCATGACATGATTTCACTAAAGAATTCTATATTATAAGTAAAAAAATGTATAGTTATATAATATCATTATGCAATAAAACTTTAAATTGACAAAATCTCTAATTGCATAAGGTATATTCGGACTGTATATGTCATTATCTTATTCAAACAAGATAAAAAAAATCATTATAATTACAGAAAAACTCTAAATTATATTTTAATGATAAATTTAACTAATAATTTATAAAATAAAAATGAAAAAACAATCCATTTCAAATTGAAGTACTAATTATGATAAACCGTACTTATATGATAAATATAATATCATTTATGATTAAGGGATGTTACTTTTTAGTAATATTCTTAACATAAAAATTCTTTTGGAGAAGTTTAAGTATAAATCCTTTAAGTCAATGTATACAAATATAAAATATATTTTTTATTAATTACAATTGTAAAAAATTAAGATTATTATTTATTTAGAAAAAAATATTTAGTTGATGCTAAAAATATGTTTCATTAATTAGTAACAAAATTTGGATTTAAATTAAATATTTAAATATATTTAAGAATTGAAATGAGTAACAATCCTTTTAAACTATGTAATTTAATGTGATAGAATTTTATAAGTACATTACATTGTTATCTTTCATAAAAATGCAAGTCTGGGTTGAGTATTTTCATTAATTAAGGATAAATTTGTTATTGATATTACCGCTAATTATATTATATATAGAGTAACTGCTAAAAAAAAAATAAATTTACTGTTTTTTATCCAAAACAATTTGATTTGTTTAACACTATTTTTTTAAATTTGATGAACTATCAAATGCATGCTAATCATTGGATTTAGATCTTTTTATATTTGAACCATTCATTTCAAATTAGATGGTTGAATTTAAATTTTAAATTAAATTATTATTATTAATACAATTAAATCTTAATCGTTAATTTTAAATTTAATAATTGAATTTTTTAAAATCTGATTAATCATATTTACTAATCATTATTAATACAATTGGATTTTATCGATTAAATCAATAAAACTGAAAATTGACTGATGATATGATTCAATTTAATATTAAAAATTAATTAAAATTAAAAAAAGTAAAAAAAAATCACTTAACATCAAAAATCAAATTAAATCGATTTAATATAAAACTATAAAATATTGTTAAAAAAATTAAAATTTTAAAAATTATACCATTTTACTTAAAATATAAATTGCACAAAATAATTTTATTATTTTATCATATTATAAGTTTTTTAAAATTTTTAAATATATTCACATATTATTTATATATTTTTTTAAAATAATAAATTATATTAAATTAATCAAATCAATCTAATTTTAAAAACATTAAATTGCGATCACATCGTTAAGGTGATTTTCCGAATTCTCTTTTTCTTCTAGAGGAAACGAAAAAGACGATGCTGGTCTTGCATTTTATTGCATGATGGAGCCAACGACAAACTACCAAAAGGTGATTCTTACATAATGGAGCCAACGACAAAACCTTAAAGCGTGATACGAAACTGTTTATTTTTTTGACACGGAACCTGACTTTAATAAATAAACAATATCCAGCTCAAATTTTACAAGTTGAGAAGTTTTTGTCAGCATTTTAAACATTTATAGTGTTATTTATTATTAATTTGTCTTTTCTTCATTATGTGTTGTCACTTCAGCGGTTATCGAGAGTTCCTGGCTTCGTTCTCGTGGCTTGAATCTGCCACCGTCATTCCCTAATGGCTCGTTGTCCACTCCAATTATTGACATCAATACCGCTGCTGCGGACAATTTCCATGATTTTTCTTAAAAAATAAAAAAAATTTCCTTCTCCGTACAATTTTGATAAATAATTTTTTTAATTTTTTTTAAAAATATATATTATTTTTCTTTTTTAATTTGATAATAAAATATTTAAAATACATTTTTTTGTTAATTAATTTTCACTCTTTTAACTTTTAAATTAGAGTACTATATAAATTTTTATTTAAATTTCGACACATAATAGTTTTTGTTTAAATCTTAACATTACTTTATCTTTACTTTTCATAAATTAATTGATAATGACTATTGTGCACTATATTAAAAAATTGTTAAAAACATTTTAGTTAGCAAATAATTAAAAGTAATGGTATTAATTAAAAAAATAATTTTTTTAAAATCTTTATACAAATTGAAAGCGTTATATTGAAAATGGACGAAGGAAGTATATTTTATTCTCATTTCAAATAAATTATATAAAGTTTATTAATAAAATTTGTTAAAAAGTTTATTAATTTTTATTAATAAAATTTTTACTTTAATAATAAAATTTTTTAGTTAAATTAAATTAAAATATATTATTTAAAATAAATTTATAATAAAATAAAATTATTTTTAAATTATTATTATTTATCTAAACAAATATAGTGTTAATTTAAATTATAAGATTATTAGAGTAATTTTATCTAACTCTTTTAATTAAAATAAAATTTCTCAAAATTCTATGATGTTTGACTTAATTTATTTTTTTATTAAATTATTTTTTCAATGATAGAATTTTTTAATTATAAATTTTTAAATAAAAATCATTAAAATGCTTTTAATTTTATTAAATTTTTTAATTTTAAATTTTAAAAGAAATCTTTGGATTTAACATTTTATATCAACTCAAGATTTTAATACATTAGACTTATAAATTCTTTACATTTTAATATATCTTGCTTATGTGAGATTTGACTTTATATACTAATATTTGCAAGATGTCAACATATATTGTATTATATTTTTTATTAAAAATATATATATATATATATAATATTATTAATTATTATAGTTAAAATTTAAAATAAAACTTGATTTTATAGGTTTCGAAAAGATAAAATTCAAATTCAAAATTGAATATTTTTATTTATTAGACACATTCTAATTTTCAATATTTGAAGCAGAAAATGTATACCCTTTTCATTTCACAATATTTTTCATTTTAGAAAAATGTTTTTATTTCAATATAACTGTTGTTTTACAATATCAAATCAATATTAATTAATTTTTTCAAATTTATCCTTATTACTTCTCTTTCTCTCATTTCTTTTGGTGATGGAGTTTTGATTCAAGATAAATTAGGAGTATATTAATTAATATCAATAAATATTATTTTCAATTTACTTTTAAAATTTATGTATATAATTTTAAAATAATAAATATTATAAAACGGATAAAATATTTTTAAAAAATATAAACGAAACCATTACAATTATTTTCTGTTGACCTTATCGTGGTTTAATTATTGAGAATGGACTAATTACTTTTGCTTGCCCACGGGGTACGTTTTTATAAATGCGTTCGTCTTTCATGTCAATAATGTCATGTCATTAGTACACTAATTTACTTTGTCATTTGTGCCCTTATGCTGTTTGTTCTTGTCAGTTTCGTCAAAATGCGATGGGACATGGTAGGAATAAAGAACACAGAAAAAAAAAAAAAAAGAAAATGTCTGCGTGTACAATATTTTCTCTTTGAAATTTAAAGTTGGTTTTGGTGGAATCGGGTTAGTTGTGATGGCTGCTCTCAATTGGCCCAAAATTTCAAAATCGATGTCTGGTCGCTTAGTAGATTTAAAATTTAAATAATTTAATAAGGATTTCAGATATAATAGTAGTTATAAATTTTTAAAAAATAGCATAAAAATTAATAATATTCTCACTAAAATGAGTTACATCTACTCATCTTTAAAGCCTAATTTATAAATCATTTAATTCGTTATAAGTCTAACTCAGATTAGTTTGAGTTCTTAGTTTAATGGTCAGCTTGACTCAATTCATAAATGTGACTCTTCAGCCTATCCCTAATTATCTTCTTCAGTAAACATCATTCTCTTTAAAAAGTTTCACACAAGAAAAGAAACATCATTCAATATAAAAAGTATACTCACTACTACCTAAACAGTTCCCTAAATACTTCATTATTTTATCTCACATACAGTTGCTTTCATCTCTAAATAATAATTTTTAGCTTATGTATCAGAGTGGACTTCTGGTACAAAATTGAACATCCTTTTCATTTTCTTTTGTCTCATAGGCCCCCAATCCAAAAAGACTCGAGCCACTTCAGGAAGCATCATTCTCTTCAAAAAGTGTCACATAAGAAAGGAAACATCATCCAATACAAAAGGTATGTTCACTCCTGCCTAAACAGTCCTCAATTACTTCATTCATTTTGTCTCACTGATTGCTACTCGCATCTCTAAATAACAATTCTTCACTTAGGCATCAGAGTGAACTTTCGACATAAGATTTAAATTCCTTTTCATGTTCTCTTGTCTTATAGGCCCTAATCCAAAAAAGACTTGAGCTGCTTAGCTTAAGCCCAAAAAGACCCTAAACTATCTAGCTCAATACCTATAGGCAACATCATTTGGTGCAAAGAGCATAGATAAAACTGATGGTTCTTCATTCCTCAATCATAGCCTCTCCCAACGTTCTCAAAACCCAATGACCATACAACCATTCAAATGTACTAAGGCCGAAGGCACCTCTATCACAAACCACCCATCGCTCTCCCCTCTCAACAACGTAGAAAGACATGCCTTAAATAGTGTAGCTAAAGCACAATCCTAAGATCACCAAGCCACTGCCTGTCTTGCCACTGCCTATAAAGAGTTCACCTTGGTGCTACGAGAACTTAAGTAAACCCTTGCACAAACTCGAAAGCAGACAGTCATACCATAAATGCCTCAAATAGCCCCAACCTAAAATCAAAGTTCTCTTCTACTTGCTTCAGCTTACCCAAATCAGGCTAGAGGACAAACACATTACCAATCAACCTAGATATTGAAAGAATCGACCCAAGAAATAAGACAAGCTTAACGTTATGAGATATTTCATTAAAGGGAAAAATCATCCTACAAACCTATTAATAGCCAAGCTATTCATTCAAACAACTTATTCTTGGATGTTGAGGCCTTCCAAAATAAGATAATAGAGATAGTCAAATAAGTACAAGGTAAAGAACATTTTGCTATTGATTATCACACGTATGATCATAATCCTCTATTATAGGAAATAAGAAATGAGCTTGTAATTAAAAAGTTCAAGCTACCTCACATTGACAACTATGACATTTTAAATGATCCAAGGGGTCACTTATACAAGTTTTGGTCCAGACTCGAGCTTTACAATTGCTTGGATGCCTTGCTATGTAAAATTTTTTTCTCTACCCTATAAGGAGTAACTTAGGAGTGGTATTAAGACCTTGCCCATGACTCAATCTAGAACTTCACATAACTATCATAATTGTTTGTAGATTAATTTATTTTTGCCATCCCATAAGTCAAGATCTCCTTTGACTTGCGCGAGGTAGTCTAAGAAGAAAGGACATTCCTATATGATTGCCTATCCAAATTCAACAAAAGAGCCATACAAATTAATGAGCTCAAGCATAAGGTAGCTATTGATGCCATGATCAATAATTGCGAAAATAAGGGCTTGTTTGATTCCCTTAAAATTAATCCTCACAGGAACTTCTATGAGCTAATGGTAAGAAGTCATAAGCTTATTCACTTAGACGATAACCTACAAACTTAGTCTCATGCTCTATGTAGAAAGCTAGAGGACAAAAGCTAAAGTGACAGCCAAAATGACAAAGGTCGAGCTAGATATAGTAATTCACACTTGAGACCTAGCAAGTCATATAGTATCTTGGCCCGATACTTCACTCCTCTCATAACTAGTAGAAGTAAGGTTCTTTATTAGATACCTTACCTAGTTTGAAGGACTATGTGTATTCTCTATCCCATGTTGATAGTTGAATAAGACCACACCTAAGAAAGAGCCACAAAACTTCATGTGTGAAAGAAATAAGACTGGGAGGATCTTTTGCAAAATAGCATATGCATTTCATGCATAATTTATTTGTTCATGCATCATCATAATAACCTTTATTTTGTAGCCATCATACCTTTACCCAAACCTTTGTGGAAGAGAAAAGGAAGAAGCTTAACTAGAAAAAGTGAGACTCCTAGCTTCATTCAAAATCTAGCATTACTAATGGAATATTCAATTATACAATACAAGTGAAATGGATGTAAAAAGGAGAGCAAAATTCAGTCAAATGATGGATGAATGAGTCACCAAGGAGGTAAGAGGTGCCTTAATAAGAACCTATTAAAGAAAGAGGAAGCATCTTCAAGCAAAACTAGTAAAGGAAAAGAGCCAATGGAAACCTCACCCCTGGTAATTATTAATGATGATTTATTTAGCATGAATGACTATCTCATGTTGATAATTGAGTATCACAATGGTGGTGATAGGCAACGGTGTAAGAGAGGACAAGGAGAATGCCAAGTTTGATAGGTTTGTTAAGTAGTTGGAAAAAATTCATAAGACGTTGGATGTAAATGGGATAGAATGGTAAGCTGACATTGAGGATCTATTGACTTGCAATCATGAAAAGCTTTTGTCTAATTTGCGAATGCTTGAGATTCTTAAGCTTACAGGAATTCAAGATGTATACAACCATGTCTATTCATATGTACTCACTGAAAAGGTGTCTAGAGTTGAATTGACACCATGCTGGAGTTATTTAAAAAGGTGAAAGAATATGGTTATTGCTAAAAAACCATGTTGGAGTTATGTACTCACTAATAATTGACACAATACTGTTCATATGTACTCACTAAAAAGCTATCGCTAGTAAGGTCGTCAAAGACATGACACTTCAATCAGCTTAAGATAGTGAAGAAAGATTGGAAAGCATTAAGTCAAGCTTTTTAAAGTCATTACTCATGCAATTCAATGTTAGAGATTACTCTTCAAGATCTAAAGTTACTAAGTAGAATACTGGTGAGAGCTTTAGTGACTATTTAAAAAGGTGAAAGAAGATGGCTATTAAGGTAAGGGTTAGGCTGATAAAAAGGGAACAAGTGAGGATGATTATTAGGGGAGCTCTGCTGAACATCAACACTAGGATCAAGGGAATGCTGGTAAAAATTTTGAAGATCTAAACGATTGCAAGTTAAGGAATTAGAGCTAAAATTAAAGAAATAGTATTTGGGGAAGAAAAGTTATTAATCACAAGTACAAGTAGAGAGGATAAGACAGTAAATGTGAACATATTACAACTATAAGGTAGGTTATAGACTTAAGGATGTCTTTGTCTAAAGCTTTTGAAAGGCTTCAAAAGAAAAAAAAGGGTATTGAAGCCATTGCACCTTAAGCCTTACTTAAAGCCCTTGCTAAAGGGATACAATGTGAATGCTTACTATGCCTATCACCAAGGAGCCAACCATCACATTGATTTTTTTCAGATTAAGGCATGAAAACAAAGATCTTATTAACTCGATAATAGTCTCACCAACTTTTATAAAATCGAGTATTAAAGGGAACCCTTTCGTGTATTACTGCAACATCCCATCTCCAACTTAAGGGACCTTTATGATTGATTCTAAAATTCTCGAGGAGCTTGTCATGGCCACTTTTAAGGAAGTGCCACCTTTGGATGTCATTGTTGCCATTGTTGTGTATGCTATTAATATGTGAGAAATTTCAAATGAAGAGATAGAGGAGCTCAGAAAAAAATCAGTATTTAGGAAAAAAAAGTGATGAACAAAAGGATATAAAGCAAGTCAATTATGTCACGAGGAGTGGGAAGTATTACCCAGACAAAAAAGCCAGTAGCATAGGGCCGAAAAGAAAGTAGAATGAATCTTATAAAGGAGAAGACAGAAGAAAACTTAATCTTGAGATAATTGAAGAGGACCCCCACTTAGATCAATGTATGGTAATTACTGATCATGTCGAAGAAGCATAAGAAAGATATGGTATAAACACGATCTAGCTTGATCATTTCTAAAAAAACATCTAATATTGAAGTAGTAACTTTGGTTATGAATCTAAGTAAGGGAAAGATAACCTTCTCTGATAGAGATCTGCCTCTTAAGGGTCGAGACCACAATATGGTATTATTTATTAAGATTAAAGTAAAAGGAAAACTTACACCTTGCGTTATGGTGGATGATGGATCAGGGATCAATGTATGCCCTTCAAAGTTATTATCAAAGTTTAGAATGTTTATGGTAGACTTGAAAGCATCTAAGAGTATTATTTGATCCTACGATGACATCAAAAGGTTAGTTGCTGGGATCTTTAATAAAAAAAGGTTGTGAAGGCCATAATGGAATTTACTGTGCTTGACATTTTAGTGACATTTTCACTACTGTCATGAAGACCCTAATAATACCCCTTAGGGGGATATCCTTCCACTTGCACCAAAAGGTGAAGATTCCATATAAGGGTGAAGTGGTTACCATTTGTATTGAAGTTGGCGAAGTAGTGTCCCTATTGAATATTACAATTTCACACCTTGGGGATTCCAAGTCGCCAAGGTTACTGATAGTTGGGTAGATCCCAAGGTCGTAAACATCATGTGGGAGGTGAACTTTTTTCCTGGGTAAGGACTTAGTAGAAATGCCAAAGTTGTGCTAGAACTTCTAAAGATTTCAACTTAGACAATTAGAACTAAATTAGGTTATAAGGAAAGTTTGTACTAGGGTTATGGTTAGAAATCTTATAGAACATCTTTTAGGTTATTTTGTGAAGGAAGGATAAGTAGTAAAAAAGGAAAAAGAGGAAGACCAGTCAGAAGAAAAACCACTTGATAACCTAGAAAAGGCCTTTTCTTTAATACAGATAAGGGAAATGGAGTTTAGGTATTAGAATTATCAAAAGTCATCTAAAGATGAAGATTATAAGGGTAAGAAAAAAAAGAGAATCTCATTCTTCAATAAGGAAGAGGAAAAAGAAAAAGACACTGTGAACATTAGATTATAGGCCCTATGATGCAAGCCCAATGATGAAAAACACTAAAGTCATTCCCTAGAATATAAGGAGAATTATAAAAAAAGGAAAAGCAAAGCCTTAGGAAACCTTTGGACAAGCCCCAAAACCAAACCCAAACCCATAAAAGCTAAAAGCCCAAGATTGCCAACCTAAGTTTCATGGGCTGTACAACCCATTAAACATGGCTGTATAGACATAAACTTGGCTATACAACCATACCTTAAGCCTTAACCCTTAGAAGATTCTAGAATCATGTCCTCTTATACCCTATAGCTATACAACCATGTAAGTGGGATGTACAAATAACTTTTTAGCTGTACATACCTTTAAGAAACCTTAATTCTAGAACTTTCATGGTCTTCTCTATGATTAGATATGAACACCAGGCTACCAGGACCATTCTAGGGTCTGCTACATCCTTTTTCCTCTATAAATCCTACACCATTTGAAGAGGAAAAGGAGGAGGCTTGGATAATCCTAGGGAAATTTTGCAAATTTTCTCTATAAACACCCTTAACACTAAAAATACAAATCCTAACTCATCAATACTCAATCCCAAGGTAGAACAAGGTTGTTTATCTTGCATTCCCAAACATTCCATTGCATTTTGGATGATAAGATTAACATAGTGAGCCTCTAAGGGCAAGATAACAAACCAAAAGCATCTAAGAACACCTACTCCCCTTTATTTTCTTCCCTTTTCTCTTTTTTTCTTTCTTTTTTAAAAACCCAATCTTGAAAGCTGTACATACTTAATGTAGTTTGTACAACTAGCCTTATAGGTTGTACAAACCTCAAAGTGGTTTGTATAACCTACTTTTGACTAAGGACAAAATAAAATTTCACATTCTTTCTCATCAGATTTCTCTATTTCCAAACTACTTTTTTTTTTTTTGTGATTCTTAAGAGTTTCATTGGAAGAATAAAGATAGGTCTTGTGATTTAGGATCCCTATTTCAATTAAATAATAGCATGATGACCAAGTTGAAAGATTTTCTTATGGATTCTTGTACATCAAAACTTTATGTTCATTTACTTTAAACCTCATTAGACCATTCAAGTTTCAATTTTAACTTTATTTTAGCTATGATCAATTGAGGAGTTAAGCATTCGTAGGACCTTGAGATACATGTTATGGTTGGTAGTATGTTGGTTACATTTTTTTTATCATATTGCTAAGTATGTGTTTTGGCCTTATGTTTCCTCTTTTTGATCAGTGTCGTAACCTTTTTTGTTGTTAGCAATGCTTATGGATGCTACTCTCTTTTTTCATGATCCCTTTTTTCATGATTTTGCCCTAGGCCATCAATATCCTCCAAAGTGCCATTGCATTTTAGATTTATGATTTCCCTTGATTAATAACTTACATATTATTAGACTAGGATGGTTAATCCTAAGTCTAGAACCTCTTTTGATCTTGACAAAGAAGATTGATCATTACTAATGTTTTTATTAAGTGTTGAATTTGCAGAAAAATAAGTCTCTCAAGTTAAGTTGGAAGAAAATCTCTCTAACTCCAAAGTGACTCGTGACTGTAATTAAGAATTCGCGACTGTGACTCATGAGAAGACTTGCCAAAAATTAGACATGTTAAATCGCGGAGTCATTCTAGGCCACAAACAAGAAAAATGAAGCAAACCAAAAATGGCAGACGAATTCACGGTCTGTGTCGCATCGGAGTCGCGACCGCGAATTACAAAAAGCTTCAAAAAGGAAAGAAGTCCATAATCAGAGCTTGACAAGTGTCCTAAGAAGCCGTTAGAAGTCAAAAATCGTGAAGGCTACATGTTGGTGGCAACCGTGATTTGAGAAGTGAAAGTTACATAAATTGGGAGGCTGTTTCGCCGTCAGGATCACAGTCTGTACAATGAAAATCGCGATCGCGACTTATGCTAGCTGAAGAAACACAATGACTATATTTTTCTAAAGCACTAATGAAAAAACTGCCACATGAACTAGCCGTTAGACACAAAGCCGCAACTTTTGACTTTCGTAAGAAAAATGTGAACTAGCCGTTAGACACAAAGCTGCAACTTTTGACTTTCATAAGGAAAATTGGAAATCACCAATGGGAAGCTGACACAAGGACTAGCCATTGGTCTCTTTAGTGGAATTTGGGTATAAATACTCCAACAAACATTAATAAATGACAAGGTTAAGAAATTCATTATCAAGAGAAAAAGCTCTCAATCTTTGCTACTCATTTCTTTCAATTTTCTTTATAAGATTGTTAATTATTGGGTGTGAGCATTAAACACCATATTATAAGGTTGTTGTGTGAGCCTGTAAAACACATTGAGATAGGTTTTAGTGTGAGCCTTGAAAACACTTGTAAAAGGTTTTTGTGTGAGCCTGTAAAACACAAGTTGTAAGGTTTGGTGTGAGCCTAAACACTAAGTTGAGTGTGAACTTCTAAAACACTAGTGATTGAGTGAAATACCCAATTGGTGAATTGAGGAGTAGACGAAGGGTTGGTTAATAGTTGAACCACTATAAATCTCTTATCTCAATCTTTTCATTTTTCCTCCTCACTTCTTTGTTTTTAGAAATTTTCATACACCAATTCAACCCCCTTTTTTAGTGCCAAGGGCCAACACATATCTTGCATGTTTGATGCTTTAATGTTATTTGGTTCATGTGATGTTGGGATAATCTTATTATGGACTTAGAAATACATTTAAGTCTCGTGACTTAAAGAATTGGTGAGATACAGATAATAACCTTATTTATTTATCGTAAGGTTTTCAATGTGCTTTCATGATTACTAATTTGTGTGCTACTTTTAAGGGTAGGTGTTTGTCTTACTTTAGCTATAAGTGTTAGTCTTAGTGGCCGAGCTTGATCATACATGAATGATGATATGTATGTTCCACCCTATACTATGTTGCATGATCCCCATTCCCTTTTGAAATGCATGATGTGGATGATATACATGTTCCACCATATGCTATGATACATGACCACCCTCCCCTTGAAATTGTTAATGACTTGATATGATTGATTGAATTGTACTAGGAATATGTTTAAGGGCATTAATTTGACTAATTAACAAGGTTAAAATGGTAAAAGTGATCGAAAGATGCTCAAAGGCCAAATCCCAATATCCAAGTGGTCTGGGGGTGCTTAACCTTTTCTCCAAGCCATATCTAATTTTCGAACCCAATTTCTGATGGGGTGAAGATGAATTGGGCCTTCTAAATGAGATAGTTAGGTTTAAAATTTTCTTTGCTCATATTCTTATCTTGACCAAAGTTGGGTGGCCACTCCATATTCTTATAAGGATGGTACTAATGTGTTGTCCCACCTTGATTACCCGTTGACCCATCATTTGGATACAAAAAGGGCTTTGAACTTATGTGAGGCCTAAAGTATCCTTGCTTATCCAATCACTTGTCATTTTTTGGGTTCTTACCAATGTAAGACCCCCATCCTATGGACCCCCTTGATGATTGATAAAAAGATGAAGATGCAAGGAAGATTTCACTTGTTTGAGCAAAAAACTTCAAGAAGCTCATAGTGGCGACTCTATTGGGGACCAGAAATTAGTTTCATGTTCAATATCTTATTCACTTTTTACCATATTACCTTTGTAATTAATTGGCCTAATTGCATTTATGTAGCTCCACACCTTACCACATGCACTAGGTCTACCCTTAGAGAAACCCATGGGTTCTCCAAACTTAAGACTTAAGCTTGATTCAGGTTTAAGAAATGGTGAGGATGGTTCATCATGCATGAGCAAAGTACTTTCAAGTATATCAAATGAGGGGTTATGACAACTGCCCCTAAGTTTTTGGGAACTATAAACTATAACAAGCATTTTAACTGATATAGGAGCCAATAACACATTGGAATAAGACACTCTCTTATTTATGTCTTCTCTAAAAAAAGGGTGGAGTTTTCTCAAGGAACAGGATTAGGTATTCCCACAATGTAAATACAATGTTATCCTATTCCCCTTGATGTAATTATTCCCTCATGTAAATATTTATGTATCCCTTACCCCATTATGTAACAAAATTTCATGCACATCCCTCTCTCCTTATAAAAGGATCTTTTATTTCCTTATGCGTATTCCTCTTTTAAGTAATGTAAAGAGTTTCCTCCTTGTAAATTCCTTATTTATATGCTTTTAGTTCCTTTGTGTACATGTTTTTGGGACTTTGACTTTCCTTGGTCTAAGGCAACCACACACATTCTGTACCCCTCATTAGTGCAAGAATGAGAGCCCACCTAGGAAGAGCCTTTAGACCTTGTGTGTAGAAGGAATATGGTTGGAAGGATCTTTTGCTAATAACATAAACATATGCATACATGCATTCATTAGTTGTACATGCATCATACTAATAACCCTTATCTTGTAGCCATTAGAACTCCATCCAAACCTTTTGTAGAAGAGAAGAGACAATTAACTTATTAGAAAAAGTAAGACGTCAAGCTTGATGTAAAGAATGAAGCCACTCATGGAGCCTACCATACCACCCTAGAGATTTTAGAGAAGTTGATGGCCGACTTTAATTGAAAGATGGGGGAAAGGATCATAAAGGATATGAACAAACGTGTCAATGAGATTCTAAAGAAAGGATAAACCTCTGCTAATATAACAAATAAAGGGAAGGCACCCATGGAGGTACCCTAGCTTGTGGTGATTGATGAAGTTCTATTTGAGATGAAGGAGTATCATGATAGTAAGATGGCCAAGGGGGTTAGAAGTAATATGATGGCTCTTGATAAGCTTGTGGAAAGTGAGAAGGTGTACTCAGTTTGATAACTTTGCTAAATAATTGGAAAAGATACAAAAGACTTTAGGTGATAAGGGTTTAAAAAGAGGAATAGACATCGAAGAACTACTTGCTTGTAAGCCTAAAAATCTACCTATGAACTTTCAAATGCCCAAAATTTTTAAGTTTACTGGAACTTAGGATGCCATAATTCACATCCATTCATATGTGTTGATAATGAAGACATTTAAGGTCTCCAATGATACTATGCTTAAGTTGTTTGAGTTATCATTAGAGGGGTTGGTAAAGACATGGTATTACAACCTACCTAAGATAATTAGAGGAAGTTGGAAGGAGTTGATTAAAGCCTTTGAAAGACATATGTGTAACTCAACTATAAAAATCACATTACAAGACCTAAAGTCATTAAAGTAAATAACTAATGGAAACTTTAATGATTATATAAGGATGTGGAAGAAACTGGCTTAGGAAGCAACTATTAGACCTATGAAAAGAGAGCAAGTAAGGATGATCATAAAAGCAACATTATGGGGAATAGGCACTAGGATCATGGTGAAAAATTTTAAGGACCTTAGAGAGGCGTGATTACAAGCTGAGGAACTAGAGTAAAAGGCAATATAGGAGGAGGAAAAGTGCCCCATCCCAGCCTTAAGGCAAAGGAAATAAGAAGACAAATGTGAATGCAGTAAGGGCTCTAAAATAGATTATAAATTTAGGAACACCACTGTTAAAGGCATTTAAGAGATGTAAAAAAAGGAGTACTAAAGCCTTTAACACTGAGACCACCTCCCAATCCCCTACCAAGAGGATATGATGCCAATGCATACTGTGCTTTTCATCAAGGGGCTAGCCATAACACTTATGATTATTAAATATTTAGGCATCAAATACAAGATCTTATAGATAATAAGATTATCATTTCATCCAATGCTGATAGGCTGAACATAAAAGGGAGTCCTTTCTTGAACTACAGTAACATTCCACCTTTAAACTAAGAGGCATTCATGATAGACTTAGGGATTCCCAAGAACGTTGTTATGGCTACCATTTAGGAACTGCCAATGAAGGTTACTATTGTGGTTTGCACTATTAACCCATAGAAGAGCTTCGATGAAAAGATAAAAGAGGAGAAAAAGAAGAGGATGATTAAGCTATGAAAGAGAGTGATAAAGAAAAAGAAGGGGAAAAAGTGAATCATATAGTTCGAAATAGGAAGTATTACCCGATAAAGAGGCTTCTAATAAATCAAGAATAGAGAAAAAGGTGGTAAGCTTATGGTAAATGCGAATAAGAAAGATAACCCTATAGTGAAATAGTTGAAAAAGATGACAGTTCATATTAGTGTGTGAGAGTTGCTCATCATTTCCTAGGAGCATAAAAAGGCCACCTTCTTTGGATTGCTTGATTTGTAGATCGAGAAAGAACTTGAGCTCTCCTATCATGCTTATTTCAAATTTCCTAGTCATACACTTAGCAAAATCCTTACAAAGAGATTCATTAGTAGCATAAAAAATGATATCATCAACATAGATTTGAACAATTAATGTATCATGCTTGTGTTTTTTGACAAAAAGTGTGGTGTCCACCTTTCCTTTTTCAAAATCATTTTGCAATAGAAATGAACTAAGCCTTTCATACCAAGCTATTGGAGCTTGTTTCAAACCATATAAGGCCTTGTTCAATTTGAAAACATGGTTTGGAAAACAATGAGACTCAAAACCAGGAGGTTATTCAACGTAGACTTCTTCCTTTATAATGCCATTTAAGAAAGCACTTTTCACATGCATTTGAAAAAGTTTGAAATTCATATGACATGCAAATGCTAAGAGAATCCTAATGGCCTCTAATCTTGCTATGGGGGCAAAGGTTTCATCATAATCTATGCCTTCCTCTTGGTTGTATCCCTTAGCAACCAATCTAGCTTTGTTTCTAATAATGAAACCTTGCTCATCTAACTTGTTCCTAAACACCTACTTACAACCTATAATTGGGTGTTCTTTAGGCCTAGGGACAAGTTCCCACAACTTGTTTCTCTCAAATTGGTTGAGTTCGGATTGCATAACATGTACCCAACTTTCATCATCAAGAGCCTCATCAATTGATTTTGGCTCAAGTTGAGAAACAAATGCAAGATTATTATCTAAATGACGAAGTTGAGATCTAGTACTTACACCCTTAGAAGTATCACCAATGATTAAGCCCTTAGGGTGATACTTAGAAAATCTCCAATCTTTGGGTAGTTCTTGGCTTGGCTCTACTTATTGTTGATGATGTTGGTCTTTATCTACTCTTGATGAATCACCTTCTTCTTTATTTTTATCAACTCTTTTTGTAGAATCATTCAATTTTAGCTTTTTAAGATCACCTACAAGATCATCAACAAAAATATCTTTCCTAAGATCAAGTTTACTAGATTCATCAAAAACAACATTCATAGATTCTTTAACTACCATTGAACTTTTGTTAAAGACTCTATATGCTTTGCTTGTGGTGGAATAACCTAAGAAGATTCCTTCATTAGTCTTGGAATCAAATTTCCCAAGATTATCCTTGGTGTTCAAAATATAACACTTACATCGAAACACTCTAAGGTATGATATCTTGGGTTTTCTACCATTCCATAGCTCATAAGAAGTTTTATTGAGAATGAGTCTTTTAAAAACTCTATTTGCAATATAACATGTGGTATTAATGGCTTCAACCCAAAAGTAATTTGGTAAGGAATACTCATTGAGCATTATTCTAGCCATTTCTACCAATGTTCTATTTTTCCTTTCTACAACACCATTTTGTTCTAGTGTTCTAGGAGTTGAAAAATTATGAAAAACTCCATTCTCCAAACAATAATTTTCAAATGACTCATTTTGAAATTCCTTTCCATGGTCACTTCTAATAGAAGATATGAAGTAACCTTTTTTCATTTTGAACCCTTTTTGTAAAGCTTTTAAAAGCATCAAATGAATCATTCTTATGAGCTAAAAAAGATACCCAAGTGAACCTAGAGTAGTCATCTACATGGACTAGTGCATAGTGTTTCCACCTAGGCTAGCACTTCTAATGGGTCCTAACAAGTCCATATGGATAAGTTGAAGAGGTCTAGTTGAACTTACAACATTTTTGGCTTTATGAGAGGCATGGTGTTGCTTCCCCATTTGGCATGGACCACATGTTTTGTCGTTGGAGAAATTAAGCTTTGGAAGTCCGTCCACTAGCTTTCCTTTAGATAGGCTTTGTAGAAGATCCATGTTTGCATGTCTAAGCCTTTTATGCCACAACCATGCTTCATTGCTCATAGACATAAGACACTTAAAAGATTGGTTAGCCAAATTGTCTAACTTAAGTGAGTAGATATTGCCTTTCCTTTCACCCTTGAAAATAACCTCATCATCCACTAAAGTGGTGAGTCGGCATTCCCTAGGATCAAAGGTGACTTTGTTACCTTTGTCACACAATTGACTTACACTCAACAAATTATATTGTAAGCCACTAACTAATAGAACATTATCAATTAATGAACAACCATTCTTTCTAATGGTTTTAATGCCAATTACCTTACCCTTGGCATTGTTACCAAATGTGACATCTCCATCTTCTTTTTCTTTCAATGCCGTGAATAGCTTTCTATTTCCAGTCATATGCTTGGAACATCCACTATCCACATGCCAATTGCTTGATTTGGTGGCTGCCACACTCCCCTACATAACAAAAGTGAGTTACCTTTTTTTAGTTACCCAAGCATACTTGGGTCCTAGGGGCTTAGAAGTTGAAGAGTCCTTTAATTTGAGGTGAGTCTTCCTAATAAAACAATGAATGTTAACATGCCCATATTTCATGCAATAATGATATTAGAGTTTAAACTTGTGAGTCTTTCTCCCATGCATAGATTTAGTATGAGTAGAAGGTCTTCTCATACCTCGACTATGTGAATGCATGCATGTACATGTAGATGTGTAGGAGTAGAAAACTATTTATGAGAGTGACCATGCTGTTTGTTATATATGTAGGCATGGTGAGCTCTTTGAGTCTTGGCTCTTGAGCTTGAGGGAGCCTTTCCTTTGCCCTTAGGCTTAGGACGCTTAGTGCCAGGAGCATTTTTCTTCCTAATTATATTAATCCTTAAGGTTTGAGGTTCTAAAGATCTAACAAATGTGGTTTGAGATGATGAGGAGACTCTATTGAAGCTTATACCATGTCTAATTAATGGTGGTCTTTATGACACAATCAATGTGTCCAAGGCTTCCTTTTCTTTATGGAACTTGGAGATTGAGCTTTTAAGCTCAATGACTTCTCCCTTTAGAGAGTCATTCTCCTTTCTTAATGAAGCCAATGAAGAAGATGATGTAGTAAGATTATCCACATATTTTTTGAGCTCATCATTAGATGCTCTTAATTCTCTTACAATGTCATTGATGGATTTATAATCATCCTCTAATTTTTGGCGTTTTCTTTTGTAAGATTTCATTTATGACTTCTATTTATCACATCTCATAGTTTGAGCCTTTAGAAGCTCGTCATCAATCTCATCAAATTCAAAATCAGAATGAGAATGGGAAGAAGTACTTACCTCATTTGTAGAATCTTCTTGTGCCATAAAACAAATGTTAGCTACTTCTCCTTCTTTCTCTTTTTCACTTAAGCTGTCATCCCAAGTGGTTGAAAAACTCTTCTTATTCTCCTTGTCTCATCTCTTCTTCTTCTTTAACTTGGGACAATCATACATGTGTGGCCTTGCTTGCCACATTCATAGCAAGTGACATCATTGGATCTCTCTCTTGGACTAAGAGCTGTCTTCTTGAAGCTTTTTCTTTCTTTTCTTCTTTTGATCAACTCCTTTGTCCTTCTTGAGAGCATTGCTAGCTCCTCTTTTTCCTTGTCACTTTCTTCATCACTTGAGGTAATTTCTACCTACTTCTCCTTTGTTGCAGATTTTAGAGCCAGAGTTCTTCTTTCTTTTTTTGGTTTATCTCCTTAGCCTCTTAGTTTCTTCATTTACTCATCTTTTTGTAAGGCCAACTCATGAGTTAAGAGTTGAGTTTGCTTATCAATACATCTATTCAAACCTTCCCAATCTTCAGATTAGACTCTTAGATGCTGCACACTCTAGCACCAAACTTATCTAAAGGAAGAGTTTTAAGGATTTTTTTGTTTACCTCATAGTTTATGAGAGTCCTTCCGAATTTCTTCATATTGGTGACAATGGATAGGAGACTATTCATCATTTCAGTGATACTCTCATGGTCCTTCATCACGAATAACACTCATTTCGTCACATACATCTCCAAACAACTTAACTTAACTAGTGTTGTGCCTTCATGGTAGTTCTCAAGGGTCTTCTAAATGGCATGTATTGTTTGACAATGTTGCACTCTTCCAATCTCTTCTCTAGATAGAGAGCTTAGAAGAATGGTCATTGCCCTCTTGTTTTTGCCATTTGATCTTCGATGAGCTTCAACCCATTCTTCCTTTTGGATGAGTTCTTCAATTCCATCCACTACTTTAGTAGGTGGCTTCCATTTTTTGACAACCACATCCCAAAGGTCCACCCCATCTGTGTCAAGGTAGATTTCTATTATATAGTTCTAATGAGTATAATTGGATCCATCAAAGTGAGGCTTGAGGTGTGAGTGGATTTCCTCTTGTTCCATGATCTTTGCTCATCTAATAAAGGCTTGTTTATGAGACTTGGCTCTGATACCACTTGTTGGCCTTATGCACCAAGAACAGAGGTTGAATTCGTGTATAAAAAATTAAAATAAGAAAGTAGGAGGATAGATGAATAGAAGAGAGACACAAGATTTATAGTAGTTCAGGTATTAACCAACCCTACGTCCACTCCCTAATTTTCCACAATTGGGTATTTCACTCACTCAAATGGTGTTTTTCAAGCTCACACTCAATTTTTACACTTTGTGTTTTCTAAGGCTCAAACAATAACCTATTACAAATGTTTTCCAAGGCTAACACTAAAACCTCTCTCAAGTGTTTTCTTAGACTCACACTAAAACCTTTCTCTAGTGTTTTTACAGGCTCACACTTAAACCTATTACAAATGATATTTATGCTCAGATTAAACAATCACTTAAAAAATACAAAAGATTGAGTAGCAAAATTGCAAGAGTTTTGGTTACAAATTAATGAATTCTCTTGCATTTACATATGTTTGGTGAGGTATTTATAGTCTTTACCCACCAAAGAGACGTTGCAATAAAACTGGTAGCAAATCTCTAAAGTATGCTAAGGAGATTTTACATTAAATGTTTGTCAGACTTCATTCACGGTCGCGATTTTTCAATTTCTATACAAGAGCCGAAAATTGCGGCGAAAATCCCTGTTTCTGTCTAACGACTAGTCCACGTGTCATCTTCTCATTGGTTCACCAGAAAAATATAGTCGTTGTCTTTCACATGCTCACAAAAGTAGCGGTTGCGATTTTTCTTGTACAGGGTGCGACTTAGGACGCGAATTCGTTTGTCAAAATGTCCATCTTCTTCTTCATGAATCGCGGTCGCTACTCACAAGTTGCCATTGCGATTTTTGTCTTCCAACAGACACCTGAGACACTTGTAATGTTGTGGTTATGGACTTGATTCTCTCTTAAGTTACTTTGAAAGTCGCATTCGTGATTGAGACGAGACAGTCATCGAGAATTCGTCTGTAATTTTGGCTCTCTCATCTTTGGATGAATGGCGGTAGAGAAGTGGCCTGCGAATTCACATGTCGAATTTGCAACCTGTTTTAAGCTAAGTTGCGGTCGCAATATTTGAAGTTGCGATCGCGAATTAGAAGACACTTTACTTTCTTTAGAGATTATGAACTTTATCCAACTTCCAATTTATAAACTAACTAAAAACTGCAAAACAACACTTAATTGAAAAATTAGAATTGATCAATCTCCTTTGTCAAGATCAAAAGAGATCCAAGACTTAGGATTAACCATTCTAGTCCAACATTTTTGTCTAGTGAATAATGTGAAACGTATGTAAGAGCATAATAATTGCAAGTTAGGATGATGATAACTTTGGTGAAAACTATTGGAATGGTATTGAGAATTTGATGAGGCTAATTAGAGAAATAAAGCATGACGATGAACAAAAAAAGAAGGTTAAACGAGAAAAGAAGTCTTCTTCTTTCCCGTTTTAAAAGGAATTTAATTAATTTCAATAGTTAATTGCTCTCAATGTTACATCAGGTGTTTATGTGATCTTCGCGGCAAACATGAATAGTCAATTTGCACCTTATTCCTATTTTAAATGAAGAATATTTTTAAAATTTTAGAAAGCAAATGATTACATATTCCATTTGTCCCAAATTTTTAGTTCATTTTTTTACACACATATTAAAAAAATATAAATAATATAGTTAAAATAGTTGATTTTATATGTTTTTTAAATATACCTCACATTCACATTAAATAAATAATAATAAATATTCTTAAAATTGTTAATTTTTTTAATGTTATAAAGCTGACTAATATAAACAAATAAATGAATTTAGCAAATCAAAATTTTCAAATTTTTTATTAAAAAATTTATTTTGAAAATACAAACCAGATAATTATTATCTATTAAAGTGCACTAGTAAAAATTAATTTTTTTAATTTTTAATATGTGCATTAAATATTTAATATTATGAATTTTTAATAATAATATATTAAGTAAGAATATAATAGGTAATTAATAAATTAATTATAATCTGAAAAAATAGATTATTTTTTGAAGCGGATAAAAAAAAAAACCTGAACTGAAAAGGGAGTATTAAATTTGAATATTGACCATTAAATTTAAACTCAATCCTGAAATTTACACGCTATTTATTCCGTTCAAAGTGGGAAAACTGAAGTTATTGGCCCAATAATATTAAGAAGCGTGTCATTAGTTGATCCCTAGGCTCTTTAACAACTTTTGATCTCGCCGGTTGTTGTGTCCGCCGTCGGTCGAAAACCCTAATTCTGCCAGCGCCAAATTTCCGTACCTAAAGAATCTTCCATCTGACGGCACCCGAGGTTCGTGCTCTGAACTTCAATGGCCAACTTCCTTTCTTTCTAATATCATCCGTATAACCACTGACGTTAATAGCTCAATTTTGTAGTCTATTGGATTGGACGATCAACTTATCAAGAGTTCTAGGGTTCGATGGCCGGCGGCTCTGATGTGATGGAAGCAACTGCCCTTTCGTGTGTTCAATGCGGGAAGCCTGCCTATCTTCAGTATGTATCATTTACTATCATGGCCATTCTATTGCATCGATATTGCAATTTATTTTATTTCGTAATCTATTTTGTTGTTTGTAGGTGCCCTAAGTGCATGGAATTGAAGCTTCCTCGTGAAGTAGCCTCCTTCTGGTATGTAAATGTAATCACTTTATATTCGTTTTTTTTTTTTTTTTGAAATTCAAAGTTAATTCGATTACTGATCGAGTTTTTACTTTTCAGCACACAGGATTGCTTCAAGGCGTCTTGGAGCTCTCATAAATCAGTTCATTTGAAGGCAAAGCTTTCTGCACTTGGTACAGGTGAACAAAATTCAGAATTACTTAACGAAGGTTGGCTATATTGCTTGAGGAGAGGACAGTCTCGAACTTCAAAGCTTCCTCATTTTGATTGGACCGGGTATTCTGATGGATGGATCTTTGTTTGCTTATAATCTCAGGATAAAATACTTTTGTCCAACTTTTCCGTTCTTCTAATTTTTTGTCTTGGTGCCACGTTAGAATGTAAATATTTCTACTTCCGTTGACCCTGAAGCGTGCAATATATCTAATATGTATCATTGATATGTGGCAATGGAAAAAAACCAGTCGTAGATATACTATTTATTTTGTGAAATACTGACAAGATAGAGAGTGACTTGGGCAACGAGCTGCTACCCAAGTGTGGGTGCACGGCTTGGATTTAATCAGGTCATTGCTGGAATTCATGGAGGCATCTCATCTTTTTTTTTTTTTATAGAAGTAGAAATATTCACATTCTAACATTTCCTTTTTTTATTTTGTAACAACTATATAAGACCTTTGTATTATTTCTTCTTGTTAAAGCATAATGGAATTTTGCTTTTGGACAGGACACTAAGACCATATCCTATATCCCCCATGCGTATAGTTCCTGCTCACATTGATAAACCTGACTGGGCAGTTGATGTGAGTTCAACTTGTATCTAAATTTTTGAATAACAGCTTCTACTTGTTCTTGTATTTTAAAGCAGTTTAAAATGAAAAATCTGAATATCATTTGCTGTAATAATATGTTTATTATCCGTAGAAAAGGGTGTCTGCATTTCATAATTTAACATCTTGTAACTTTTTGTTGTCTCTGGGACCTAACATTGCATCGCATTGCCCCAGTGCTGAGAGCTCTCTTTTTTTCCATCCCACCTGCGACTTTTTTCTTTGACAGTCTCTCGTACAGTTCTTACATGCTTTTTTCACTATTTAATTTACAGGGAATTCCAAAGATTGAACCCAGCAGTGATTTGCAGCATGTTGTGAAGGTAAATCTGCTTTAATTTTTTAAGTGTCACTTTGCATGAGTGTTATGCGTTTCATCCAATTGACATATAATTATGTTGGTCTTCTTCTTAAAGTGTATGTATTTATTTCCTTTAGATTCCTTTTCTTATCTTTAATTTCATTTGTTGTAGATTAAAACTCCAGATCAATTTCAAAGAATGCGAGAAACTTGTCGAGTGAGTTATTTTCCACCTTCCACCTTCATCAAAAATCTTTTGGAGTTGGTTTTATATCATTATCTGAACAGAGTTTACATGTATGAGTTGGGAATGTGGTGTGTGCTGTTCTTGCTTAAGCTTTGATGAAATCTAATGAACTAACATTTCATGAGCAACAACTATGAATTTTTCTAACATAGAAGGTCTGTTGGAAGCACCAAAAATTTGTTTTGATTAGAAATTCTGATTGCTAGAATAGTAGTGGTTTATATATTTTTATCCATTCTTGCAGCATAGTAGAGTTGGATGCGATGTTGTTGTTTAGAGACCATACATGTGACATGCTTGTGCTAGAAAGATTTAAATAACATGTTTCCTTAAATGACATGTTTCAAATATTTCTGAGATGGCTTATACCAATTCATAGTACTGTACAATTTTTGAGGAATTTATCTTATCATTCGATATATTTTTGGTCCTTATTATTAGGTGTGAGGAAGAAAGCATTATGTGACATATGTGGAATGTTGAAAACACCATTTCTCCCTGTTTTCCTTTTTCCTTTTCGTCCATTAAAGATTGGGAGACTCTTTAGACCTTTGAGTAGCCTTATGCAATCCATAAATCGTTCTTTTCAGATAGCGAGGGAGGTTTTGGATGCAGCTGCTCGGGTTATTTATCCTGGTGTAACAACTGATGAAATTGATAGAGTGGTTCATGAGGCAACTATAGCAGCTGGTATTTTGATTTCAGTGCCATTTTCATCTTGATGAATATGCTCATGACATTTTCTTTTCCCTGTGCTTATTCTTGGACTTGAAGAGAATGTTGCACCATATAAAAACATTTTATGAACATTATCAGCATGGTACCATGACTTCTGGTTTTTCCAATGAGTTTTGAGTTATATTTTAAAGAATTAAGTTGACCGTTAATTGGGCCTTCTAGCATTTTTGTCTTTATTATGAAATCAGATATCTTGCGTGGATGCGCTGGGTTTGCTTTTTGTTGTTCTTGCGCTTCTTGCTTTTGATTGTTTAATGTCACGGTATTGATCATTTTTTATCCATCCTGGATGCTGGTGCTTATATTTTCTCGTTGTACATGCCTAACTTCTGATTTTTCTTAAAATAAAATCTTGCATTACTGCTTGCAACTTGCTACTTATTACTCCTTTGGTGGACTACGAAGCTTTTTGAGCATTTGCTCTGGTTGCTAATGTGTAGGCAGTTTTGCAAGAGAACTCATGCAGCTAATATCATTAATGAGCAAAACATTAGCTCTGTTTGATAATGTTTAATAAATTTCAAGAATATTGATGTGGCTAATATTTCTATATTATTTTTGCACACTGATGATATCACTTGTATCTCTGCCACACCGTTGAAGTGCAGTGTGTAAATGATTTTCATTTTGTCAAGGCACTTTGTGATGGTGCAATATCCTAGATGATTCAATTAGGATTTTCATGTTTAGAAGATTTTATGTATTGTTTGCAGTACTATAGAATACCTGTGATGGCAAACGTAATTTTTTAAAAATTCCATTTCAATTTAATGGTGGACAATTTGTATCCAGTTTTCTGGAAGATTTCCCAATCACTCCAGTTTGATATTTTATAATGAGATCAATTCAGAATTCATGAAGTTCTAGATGCATGTGTGCCACTGTCTGCTTTACCTATGGTCTCACTGTTTTTTTCTCCTCTTAAATGTACCTCACTGCAGGAGGATATCCATCTCCTTTAAATTATCATTTCTTCCCAAAGTCTTGCTGCACGTAGGTAGTCCTTTTGTATACATTCCCCATGAATTTACTTTGGTTCACCATATATTTATCTAGCAGTTAACTGTCTGTTGCAGGTCAGTTAATGAAGTGATATGCCATGGAATTCCTGATGCCAGGTGCATGCAAATTCCATTGTGTAAAATTTTCTGGCACACCTAGCTTTAGAACTAGTTGTGTATTCTAAAGTCTAAACTCTGAAACAATGCTATTATATTCTATTATGTAATCTATTGTGCACGCACAGCCTTACCATTCTATTAGTGCAGTGGTGAAAAACATTGTCCTGTTTAACCAGCGTGAATTCTACAACACTTTTATCCTTGAAAACCATTTCGATAAGTCATTTGACTGTATTAATGTTTTTGTAATAAAGTATCTGACTTAAACCTAAAAGTTTCTTCATTGCTTCAGGAAATTGGAGGATGGTGATATTGTAAATATAGATGTGACTGTGTACTTCAAAGGTGTCCATGGTAGGAATTGTTTGCAACTCTCTGTGCTCTAATTTTTTTTTTCTTTTTAATTTTTTTGGGGTAACAATGTTAATACACGCTAAGATGCTTGCTGAGCACTGGTTCTCATATTATGTAGGTGATCTTAATGAAACATACTTTGTGGGAAATGTTGATGAAGCATCTCGTCAGTTAGTCCAGTGTACTTATGAATGCTTGGAGAAAGCAATATCCATTGGTATGTGTTACGTTTATGCTCTTGCTTAGTGCATTTGTTTTCTTGTGTATATGCATTTGTTCTTTTAGTTGAATGTCTTAAAACCAGGAGAGACAGCTACATACAAAGAAAGCTGCCTTAACCCAGTTTCCGGTGTCAATTTTAAATTGGTTCTTGGGAGATTACATATTTCATTTTATTCGATTCTATATTCTCTGTTTTCCAAGAGAGCCGCAGAGCTGTCCCTTGGTTATTGTACTTTGTTGAATTGTTTTTGGCAATTCTTTGGATAGCCTGTAACAAATTCTGCTGGGTCGAAATCTCTGAACGATTGGATGTTTACATGCTAAAGGATTGCTTCCCCCAAAATAATTGTGCTATTTCATCATATTTTCTAATGTTTGAAGATTTAAACTCCATTTTTTTTTATTCATGACAAAGATTCTGACCAACATTTTTATTGTTTTGTTTTGTGTCAGTGAAACCTGGAGTGCGATTTCGTGAAATTGGAGAAATTATTAATCGCCATGCTACAATGTCAGGGTTATCTGTGGTAATGTATTTGAGGCTCAAATTTGTGCACTTTGTTATGCCGCTTGTTGGCTGTGTTAATAATTATTGTCAAAACAGGTGAAGTCATATTGTGGTCATGGTATTGGAGAGCTCTTCCATTGTGCACCAAATATTCCCCACTATTCAAGTATCCTTAATAGATGAGACTGAGGTCCATTTATGTAGATAATGAGAATTCACACATTGTCATAAGCTTTGACATGGGAAAATGATGAGTTTTGTGACCTTTTAAGCAATTCAATCATATAAATTGATGTATTTTTTATTTTCTATGGTTGGGCCTGGTAGTTGAACTTCTGCCTTGTACTGTAGGAGCTCAGAGGTTTAAACTCTGACAGCTCCTCTGCTTTTAAAATTTCCAATATACCAAAAAAAAAAAAAAAAAAGGCTTTATGCAATGCATTGTATACCTTAATCTAACCAGGGAATAAAGCTGTTGGTGTGATGAAGGCTGGACAGACCTTTACCATTGAACCCATGATCAATGCAGGTAGTTTACTGGCGGTTTGAGTTGATACAATAGAGTCCTTCCCTTTTTGTAGCTATATCTAAAGTTGATTTCAAAATAGGGGTTTGGCGTGACCGGATGTGGCCTGATGGATGGACTGCCGTTACTGCAGATGGAAGACGCAGTGCTCAGTTTGAGCACACTCTTCTGGTAAATGTGCTCCCTCTCCTTTACCTTGTATAATGCTGCTTCTAATACCGTTATTTGATAACTTTCTGGGACCTTGCATTCTACTCCTACTTTTGCATCAGGAACAACCATTTTGTTGGACTAAATGTTCATGTTGTGATTTTCTGATGCATACAGTTCTGCTAACTTGGTATCAGCCAATGGTCACATTGTTGTATCTCTGTATCATTTCTTATAGATGTTTGTGGCTATCTTTTGCAGGTGACAGAAACTGGAGTTGAGGTTCTTACAGCGCGGCTGCCTTCATCCCCCAATGTGTTCCCATGGCTAAACGCTTAGTTGTTTTGAGGCAGTGGGTGATTATGGAGGATGAAAATTTCATGTTTGTAACAAATTAGGCAATAAAGTCTCAATTTTTAATTTAAGGCTGTAGATATCTGTTACTTTTTGCAGATTATTTTGTGTTCTTAATTGACTAAAGAAATTTGGTAATGTTTATGAAAGAATCGTACCCACTCGATCAAGAGAGAGATTAATTAGTGTTGGGCCTCAATGGTCCAGCTTAACTGCTAATGGGAAACAGCCTGCCTCATATCATGTATTTTCTGTGGGGCTTCAATATACCATTACTCGTTTAAAATGTATTTAAAAGTTATTTGATATTAAATTTATTTATTTATTCCAACGAAAGAGATTGACTGTTACAAAGTTTCCCAAACAAAATGTCGAACCAAAATAAGAGTCAACTTATTATAGAAAGGCATTGCAGATTAGGATCTTCAGGAACATTTAGCAAATTCTATGCAAAACAAGGCTAATGCATTGGAAGTGACGTGTTGCACTTGCAAGCCCTGGCCATAATTGTGGCCTTCAACTTGCTCAGATGTCTGCCTGGAAAATCATCCACACAACTGGAAGCATCAGTCATGACACTGCCTCTCCATGTACGAGTGTTTATTATGTGCTCGGAGTTTTGGTGGCAATTCTTATCTATTTTGTGGCATATTGCCAAGCGACGGAGCTCTATAATTGACTTGCAAAGATCAGGCAACCCTTCAATCATATTTTTCTAAACAATGTTTGGCAGCAATTGGAACTGTTTGTCTATCTTTTCCTGCCTTGAGGTGATGGACTATTTTGAAAATGTATGATTTTGTGGACTGGGCTTTGTCTAGGCTCACCATGAAAGCAGCTTTTACCCGCTTCTCTGGGTTATGCATTGTGGCAGTTGGGAAGACGGAGAGGTACCGAGTGCACAGGAGTGGGTATTTGGTCTTCCGGCACACGTCCTTAAGGAAAGAAGACTCTGTGGCAAAGGCTCGTTGGATAAAGCATAACATTAGCAAGTGGGAGAAATAATAAGGAAAGGCTAAATACTTTTTATTTATTATTTATTATTTTTTTTATTATAGTAACATGTGTTATAATTTAAATGATATTACTTTAATTGTATGGAAAGTTTATATTTTAAATCATGTCTTTTTAAAAATAAAATGAAAATAAATAGAATAAAAGTTAAAGAGAAAGTAATAAAAAAAAAACAAAAAAGGTATCTAACACTTCTAGTATTTCACTGTGAAAAGGTAAACTGTATTGCAGATTGGATGATATATATTGATGTTAATTTTTTCGATTGGGACACATTATTTTAAAGGTTCTCCTCATGAAGCTTTCTTAATTATTTCATGTTGTCATTGGAGTGGCTTATCTTAAGATATGTATTATAGCTGCTTGTAACTTAAAAAAAATATATTTAATGGCTGGATTTTTTCATTCTTTAAAAAAATATTAATTTTTTAAAAGAAGAAAAAGGAAAAAAATGCATAACAGTCAATATATATTATTAATTATAATTTTAGAATTAATTTTAAATTATTGTTTATTATTTATCAAACAATTGCATTAGAAAAATTAACTTTCATATAAAAAATTTTTAATAAAAGATTCAATTTTTTTAAAAAAATCTAAATAAAAGTCAAGATCACATAAAAAAAAATTTTGAATAGAAAACTAAATAAATCTTAAAAATAAAAATTTTAAATAAGAAGTCAAGATTTAAATTAATATTATTGACTTTCTAAAATTATAGTTATATGTGGGTTGTGACAGAGTATATTATCAAAAATTATTTTGTTCAAATTTAACAAAGTTTTTTTAATATTATATTATATAAAAGGTTTTCATGAAAGTTAGAAGAAATTTTTGAAATTTTGTTAAGAAAATTTCATGAAAACCTTTTATATAATATAATATTAAGAGAAAATTTGTTAAATTTGAACAAAATAATTTTGATAATATACTCTATTGCAAATAAACTAATTTTATTCTTGAATCCATGAATTTTACTTGGACTTGACTGCTACACTTGCATCACAAACACACACACAAATAGGACTTAGACTTATCTTCAATTGGGCTTAAAAATGGGCTTCAAAGTCAAGTTAACCTCCACCAAAATGACTAAGATATTTTGGTTTTGCCTCTCCAACATATATGTCACTTAGTATTGTCATTCTTTTTCAATGTGTGATATTTGTTTCACATTTTCCAACACTCCTCTTCGAGTGCAACTGAGTTTGACTTGCTTTTAAAGTCCAATCGTCACTTACTCAAACATCGATTGACCGGCTCGACTTCCGACTTCATTGGCTTTATTGGGCTCCTTTCAGTTCAATTCTCAAACTTGCCTCAAGTTTCACACATATAGTTCATGGCTCAACGATTCTGGGTCCTTTATATAGTCTAATCCCAATCTTTCAGACTCAATCTCTTAGCAACCTTTTTTTGTTCATTCAGCATTAGGTTGTTTTCCACATAGGCCTTCAGGATCTTTTTGGTCTGTTAAATCACTGGTGGGTTCTGATACCATGTTAGAAATTCTTGGATTCATGGACTTCACTTACTCGGGTTTCACAAACTTGGATTTGAGTGTTAGGCTTGCATCACAAACACATAAATTGGACTAAGACTTGTCCACAATTAACCTTAGAAATGAGCTTTATGTTGAGCTAACCTCCACCAAAATGGCCTAAGTCATTTTGATTTTGGCTCTCCAACATATATACCACTTAACATTGTTATTCTTTTTCAAAATGAGATATTTGTTCCACATCTTCCAACACTCCCTTTCAAGTGCAATTGGGTTTGACTCGTTTTTGGAGTCTAGTTGTCGCTTGTTCAAATATCGATTGACTGGCTTGGGCCTCAGTATTTTCGGCTTTAGTAGGATCCTTTCAGTTAAGTCCTCAAACTTGTCTTAAGCTTCATACATACGGTCCATGATCCAACGAGTCTGAGTCTTTTATCTAGCTCAACCCAATTCAAATTTAATAAATTTAAACAAAATAAATTCAAATTTGATAAATTTGAATGAAATTTTTGAAATTTTGTTAAGAAAATAAACTAATCTTATAAACAGTTATATTTCTTAATAAAATTGAAAATTTTAGCAATATTAAAACATGGATTTTTTTATATAGTTTGAACTATTTTAATAACAAAAAAATCAATATTTTCAAATTATTTATGATAATTTTTTTTTTATAAATTTTAGTTATTAAAAAGAAAGTACTAAATGCATATTTTTACTAAAAGTTTGAGAATTTAACTTTAAGCAAAGAAATATTTAGAAATTTAATAAAAAAATGTAAAAACTTATGAATGAGGCAAAATTAATCTTATTTTTCAATTAACTAAGTTTTGAATCAATAAAACTTAAAAGAAAAAAAACATCTCATTTATAGGCTGACATTTTTTTGATGATCTTAATTAGTTAAAAATAAAATCATGGGGGCAAGTATATTAAAATTTTGATATATTTTTCCGTAATAAGAGTGTTTGTAAGAAAGTCTTGTTATATATCATCAGAAATGTGTTTAGTTATTTTAAGTATTGTTTTATAATTAAAAAATATAGTTAATATGATTAAAATATAAAAATGAATAATATTTAATAAAATTTCATACAAAATTTATAAATTTTTAAAAAAGTGAAATAGGATTTTATTTGCAGTGCTACTATATCACAATTATATAAATTAACTAGGCGATACTTAGCGCGGTTTGAAATTGATATTGAATTATTTGGAATTATTAAAGTGAAATTTTATATTTTTTAGTGGTATTATTTTTTTTATATTTATTTAATGACATTGAAGTAAAAAGTTCAACCTCAATAAGACATTTAATAACATGAATTTTACCATATTATTTATTATTTGGAATATCATATTTAGTTTTTCAATGTTCATTTGTTATTTCTAGATATGATAGTATGTTACTGTGAGTTATATTGAAGAAGAAATGCGATATTATTTGGAAATTTTTTTTCCTAATTTATAGAAGTAAATTTTTACTGTCTGATTATTTTACTATTGATAGTAAAAGACTTGATCCTTGAGAAGCATTTAAAATATATTGAATATTGGTTGATGTGTAAGTTGCATATATTTATTCCCTTAATGATATGATTCACGTAATAACATAACAATTTTGATATTTTGTTCTTGTAAAAAGTAAAGATATGTGTCATATATAAATAATACATCTTCATTTTTTTTTTATAATAACATCTTTTATTAATTGAATTAGTATAAAATTATCAAACTTATGTCCTTGTAGTGTTATTTGATTTGTTATTTGAGTAGTTGTCTGTAAAATTAAAGAACAACATGTTATGATGAGGTTTTGAATTTTTATAACATTATTATGAAGTTTATTTTCTTATATAGTTTCTTGTTGATTCACTTTGTTGGTACTTGATTCTACCCTTATGATTAGTACTAATTTTATTAGAGATAGAGTTGAGTTGTGTGAGGTGAGGTATGATAATTTTATTGTAGAAATGGTGACATTTTTTTTGTTTGAACTTGAGTTATTTTTATAGTGATGCATGAATTTATGTTTTAATGTTCATTAATACAATAGATTTGAAGAGATTTTTTTGGATACGTATGTTAGCTTATATTAAAGTGTTTCAAGATGAAAGCACAAATATTGTACAAAGAGATGACAAAGAAGGCATATACAGAGGTTGGCTACAAAACTATACACATAAATTAGCTAAGTATTCTTAAAATTGAATGACAATCATAAGCTAATAACAGTTACCAAATGAAATGCTCAAATTACAAATCAATCACAAAAAAGCAATGAAATCTTTATATCTTGACAATGCTTGCTTGGCAAAGGAATCCACTGAATGATTTGCCTCCTTGAAAACATGAACAATGACAGATGAAAGTAACCTTTCTCTATATATCTTAATCTTATGAAGAATAACCCATAATTTCGACGGTGCATTCTAAATATCACCATTTATCCAACCAACTGCCAGTTTAGATTTAGATTCCACATAAAATGGTGGAAAAAAAATCATTCCTGGAAGCTAATTCAAATGCTTTACAAATTGCTAAGATCTCAACTTCATTAGAATCTTTGATGCCAATTAGACATGAAAATATAGCAAGAAAAGTACCTGCTTCATTCCTTAATACACCACCGATACTAGCCAACCTAGGCTTTACAATTAAAGAATGGTTAACATTCCATTTGAGAGCATTGGGTGGAGGAAGTGACCAACAAATTGCAGTTCTGATCGAACGGGGATGCTGCCATTTCTTGATGATGATTAAGGCTGAAAGAACATCACTAACTATAGGGTTAAATGACGGCAATGCTGCTAAATCCAATGGACAACTCTAATTATAATTAAATCATGAAGTTTATCCCAAATTATTGGAGCTCCATAAAAAATCAGTCTATTACGTTCCAGCCAAAGTGTCCAACAAACTGAAAAAAAAAAAAAAAACAAGTTAAGTTAACTGAAAATCTCCCTTAGCAATTGAAATCCATTGAGTGAAAAAATTCAGCAAGGAGGAAGGATGATATCAGACAACACCCCACCATTTTAAGATAGAAAACCAAATAGATCAAGACTTTTTACAATGTAGTAAAAGATGCTCAATGGTTTCTGGGCAGCACACACAAAATGGACACACATTAAGAGATGCATCAATAATTCCCTTATTGCATAAGAAATCCCTTGTAGGACCTCTACCCAAACATGATTGCCATAAGAAAATCTAAGTTTTTGGACGAGAAATGCCTTTGAAAAATTGCTTTAGACCCAAAGAAAATTCAACATGGTTGCACTTATCAAGATTAGCATGGCCCCTTTACAAATCGAGAAATAGATTTCAAGAGTTATATATATACATATATATATATATATATATATATATATATATATATA
>CATIWR010025580.1:0-44022 GCA_949677035.1 Omphalea diandra
TAAAAATCCTAAGTATGATAGTATGATGTTTCCTTTCAACTTATGCTATTATTTGCAAGTTTTTTTTTCTCTCTCCCTTAGACTTAGATTCCTTCTATCTCTCTCCCTTTGGCAAGATCAAAAAGAGGGTTCATAAGGGAAAAGAATACATGCATAAGTAGTTAAGTAAACATAGTGGGTGAAAGCATAAACAAATGAAGTAAAGCAAGCACATAACACATAATTTCAGCAAAGAAACAACTTTTATATATATAAACTTAAAAACAAGTTGTGTGGGATCACATTTTTTGCAAAAAAGAAAAAAAAATACAAAAGAGATCTTAAACTAGAAAGTAGGAGAATCATGTTCAGAAAAGTCTTCATCTTCACCTAATCTTTATCTTCAGCCTCATCTATATCCTCAACATCATCATTACCTTCTTCTTCCTAAGTATCATTAAACTCTGTAAAGTCTGAAAGATGGCAAGGAGGAACTTCTAACTTCTTTTGCAAATCGATTATATCACTATGAAGACGAGAGAGGAACGAAAATCTCCTTTTCATCATCCTTATCAACTTATCAAGCATTTGTTGATGGTTGTAAGGAAGAGGTTAGCCTTAGGCTTTGGTTGAGGAGGGATGGATGGAGCTCCTTCTTCAATAGCTAGCCTTTTCGTTTTGGAAGCTTGTGAAGTCTCCATTTTCTTAGCTCCAATGGCATCTAGGGTATAGGCATAGGTGTTCGGGTGAATAGCTTTGGCATTCATAAGGTAGGTGAGATCAACGAAGTTTTATGATGGAAGGAGTTTCTTGGTGAGGAATTTCTCATTTTCCTCATCAATTGCTCCTACAAAGTGATAAATAGCTGAAATATGGAAAGATAAAAGGAATTGGCTTTTGGGTTTGGTACTCATATGGATAAATTGATCCATAAGATACCGTCCAGTTTGAATAGGCTTATTTTTTACAAGGCAGAAAAGAAATGCTAAGTCTTTCTATGATACTTTCTCGTTACCATCACCACTAGCATTTATCGAAAAGGTAATGATACGATGAAGTATCCAAAAAGGGGTAGGGTTGGCTAGAGAGGATCTCGGGTCATGTTTGGTTTTAATTCAAAATTTTGACCAAAATTCGGAGTAAATGACATCAAGTGCGGAGATTATGAAAGACATGTTTTCTCTGACTTGAAGATTGAAGAGAGAAGAAAGTTGGTCGAAAGTGATGAAAAAAGAATCACCAAAGGCCCAAAATACTTACCCGTATTGCCCCGCTCGTGAATCGGCTTTATGACTCAATTAGACCATGCACATAAATTCCCGCACAATTTCTTCATAATCGGGTTCATCCCAAAAGATGAACTCGTTCCAGCCCAAATTGAAGAGGAAAGCATTAATCTTTGTGTTGATGCCTAAGGTTTCTAAAAGAACGGTAGAAGGTATCTTATTGGAGAGGATGATCTTGGAGGACTTGCCTTTCTACCTCTCTTTCTCCTTCTTGCTGATCCATTTCATGAGGTGGAGTGTAGGGTGTGCAGATGGTTGAGCCACAACCTTGCCTTTGTTTGCTTTGGAGATCTTCTTTGGAGCCATTTCAAAGGATAAAGAGGATTTGTGATTTTAGAGAGATTTGAGAGAGAGAAATTGATATTAGAAGTGAATTGAGGATGTTACTATTGAAGGCAATTTTTATTGCCATTTGAAGTCTCTGTAAATGGCTAGAAATACACTAATGAAGAGGTAGAAATGATTGGCAGTCAAATCACTTAAATGTCTAGGTGATTACTCTAATTCGAGTCCATGAATTTATAAGTTACGATTGTGAATTCTGGAAAATGTGAGTAACAGATAAATTTTCCTCGAGAATATATGTTTCAATGGTCAAAATTTGAATTCTTGACTAAAATTCACGGTGGAGCTTGATTCTCGCCACCACGATTTGATGTTTAACTATCGGGTGACTAAGACTTGCAATTCGCGATCATGAAGATAAGATAGCAATCGTGAATTATGAGTCATCAAGGATAAGGATGAAAAATAAGTTTTGAAAGAATAAAAAATTATGATCCACTTGGAATATGCCGCACAGAAAACATAAGACATACAATTAACAAACTACACACATAACAATCATACATAAGATCAAAATTTTCACTTTAGGGAGCTTCCATTAAGCATTCCCAATTCTCTCTTAATAAAGTTCAATCTTTCTTCATTGAGAGGTTTAGTGAAAATATCTACAAGTTGATGATTTGTGTTAATAAACTCTAACGCAACATCACCCTTTTGCACATGATCTCTAAGGAAATGACGTATAATATCTATGTGTTTTCTCCTAGAGTGTTGGATGAGATTCTTAAAAAGATTAATAGCACTATTGTTATCACATTTAATAGGAATGTGATCAATCACTTTGCCATAATCCTTCAATTGTTGTTTCATCCAAAGAACTTGGATGCAACAACAACCCGCAATAACATACTCAGCTTCTGCGGTGGATAAGGCAACTGACACTTATTTTTTGCTAAACCAAGATACTAGGCATTCTCCTATAAATTGACAAGTCCCAAAAGTGCTTTTTCTATAGAATAAACTACATGTATAATCCGCATCGGAATATCCTATGAGACTAAAGGATGAATCTCTAGGATACCATAACCCTAAGTGAATTGTGCCATACAAATACTTAAAAATTGTTTTAACAGTATTTAAATGAGACTCTCTAGGAAAGGATTGGAACCTAGCACATATACATACACTAAACATGATATCCGACCTAAAAGCAGTAAGATAAAGTAAAGATTCGATCATACCTTGATATCTTTTTTCATCTACCGTCTTACCTGATTCATCTTTGTCTAGCTTGATTATACTACTCATGGGGGTCTTAGCTACTTTGCAACCATCCATGCCAAACTTTTTGAGTATTTCCCTTATGTACTTGGCTTGGTTGATGAAGATCCCTTCTTTGGTTTGCTTGATATGTAGACCGAGAAATAACTTAAGCTCTCCCATCATGCTCATTTTGAATTCCCTAATCATACATTTAACAAAATCCTTACAAAGAGACTCATTAGTAGCTCCAAAAATGATATCATCAACATAGATTTGTACAATTAGTGTATCATGCTTGTGCTTTTTAATAAATAGTGTGGTGTCCACCTTTCCTTTTTCAAAATCATTTTTTAAGAGAAATAAACTAAGCCTTTCATACTAAGCTCTTGGAGTTTGTTTCAATCCATATAAGGCTTTGTTCAATTTAAAAACATGGTTTGGAAAACAATGTGACTCAAACTAAGAGGTTGTTCAACATAAACTTCCTCCTCAATGATTCCATTCAAAAATGCACTTTTAACATCCATTTGAAAAAGTTTAAAATTCATGTGGCATGCATAAGCTAAGAGTATCCTAATGGCCTCTAATCTTGCAACGGGGGTAAAAGTCTCATCATAATCTATGCTTTTATTTTGGTTGTATCCCTTAACAATCAATCTAGCTTATTTCTTGTGATAAGACCTTGCTCATCTAACTTATTCCTAAACACCCATTTGCATCCTACAATGGAGTGTTCTTTAGGCCTAGGGACAAGTTCCCATGCCTTGTTTCTCTAAAATTGGTTGAGTTTCTCTTGCATAACAAACACTCAACTCTCATCATCAAGAGCCTCATTAATTGATTTTGGCTCAAGTTAAGAAACAAAGGTGAGATTATTATTTAAAGGATTAAGTTGTGATCTAGTACTTACACCCTTAGAGATATCACCAATGATCAAATCCTTGGGGTGATATTTGGAAAATCTCTAATCTTTGGGTAGATCTTAGCTTAGCTCATCTCTTTGTTAATGTTGTGGCTCCTCATCTTCCTTTGATGAATTACTTCCTTCCTTGCTTATATACTCCCTTCTCGTGGTGTCTTTCAATTTCATGTTTTCAAAATCACCTACAAGATCATCAACAAAAACACCTTTCCTAATATCAAGTTTACTAGATTCAACAAAGACAATGATCATAAACTCTTCAACTACCATTGAACTTTTATTAAAGACTCTATATGCCTTGCTAGAAGTGGAATAGCCTAAGAATATTCCTTTATTGGTCTTAGAGTCAAATTTCCCAAGATTACCCTTGGTATTTAAAATATAGCACTTACATCCAAATACTCATAGGTATGAAATCTTGGATTTTCTGTCATTCCATAGCTCATAAGAAGTTTTATTAAGAATGAGTTTTTTGAAAACTCTATTTGTAATGTAACATGAAGTATTAATGGCTTCGGCCCAAAAGTAATTTGATAAAGAATACTCATTGAGCATAGTTCTAGCCATTTCTACTAGTGTTCTATTTTTTCTCTCTATAACACCATTTTGTTGTAATGTTCTAGGAGTTGAAAAATTATGAAAAACTACATTCTCCAAACAATAAGTTTCAAAAGACTTATTTTGAAATTCTTTTCCATGGTCACTTCTAATTGAGGAAATGAAGTAACCTTTTTTATTTTGAACTCTTTTTGCAAAACTCTTGAAAGCATCAAAAGTATCACTTTTATGAGCTAAAAAGGATACCCAAGTAAACCTAGAGTAGTCATCAATAAGGACTAGTGCAAAATGCTTTCCACCTAAGCTAGTACTCCTAGTAGGTCCTATGAAGTCCATATGAACTAGTTGAAGAGGTCTAAAAGAACTTACAACATTTTTTGCTTTGTGGGAGGCTTGATGTTGCTTCCCCATTTAGCAAAGACCACATGTCTTGTCTTTAATGAAATTTAGCTTAGGAAGGCCTTCCACCAACTTTCCTTTAGATAGGCTTTGAAGAAGATCCATGCTTGCATGTCCAAGCTTTCTATACCATAACCAAGCTTTATTGCTCAAAGACATAAGACACTTAAAAGATTGGTTAGCCAAATTGTCTAAGTCAATTGAGTAGGTATTGCCTTTCCTTTAACTCTTGAAAATAACCTCATCATCTACTAAAGTAGTGACTCAACATTCCTTAGGATCAAGGGTGACTTCATTACCTTTATCACACAATTGACTTACACTCAACAAATTATGTTGTAAGCCACTAACTAATAAAACATTATCAATTAATGAACAACCACTCTTACCAATGGTTCCAATGCTAATTACCTTACCCTTGGCATTGTTACCAAATGTGACATCTCACCTTTTTTTTCCTTTAATGTTGTGAATAGCTTTCTATTTCCAGTCATATGCTTGGAACATCCACTATCCATATGCTAATTGCTTGATTTTGTGGCTGCCACACTCCCTTACACAACAAAAATGAGTCACCTTTTCTTAGGTACCTAAGCATACTTGGATCCTAGGAGGTTAGGAGTTGAAGGGTCCTCTAATTTGAGGTGAGCTTTCCTAATAAAATAATGAATGTTAATATGCCCAAATTTCATGTAATAATGACATTAGAGTTTAGACTTTAGAGTCTTTCTCCTATGCATAAATTTAGTAAGAATAAAAGGCCTTCTCATTCCTTGATTATATGAATGCATGCATGTGCATGTATGATAAGAAGTAGTAGGGAATTATTTATGAGAGTGAGCATGTTTTTTGTACATGTAAACATGGTTAGCTCTTTGAGTCTTGGCTCTTGAGCTTGAGGGAGCTTTCCCTTTGCCCTTAGGCTTAGGAGGCTTAGTGTTAGGAGTACTTTTCTTCCCAATTACCTCAACACTTGAGGTTTAAGTTTCTGATGATTTAACAAATATAGTTTAAGATGATAAGGAGGCTCCATTGAAGCCTATACCATATCTAATTAATGGTGGTCTTTGTGACATAATAAATGTATCTAAGGTATCATTTCCTTTGTGGAACTTGGAGATTGAGCTTTTAAGCTCAATGACTTCTCCCTTTAGGGAGTCATTCTCCATTCTTAATGAAACCAATGAAGAAGATGATGTAAAAAGATTTTCCAGAAATTTTTTGGGCTCATCATTTGATGCTCTTAATTCACTTACAATGTCATTAAGGGATTTATAATCATCCTCTATTTTTGACATTTTTTTTTGTAAGACTTCATTTGTGACTTGTATTTATCACATCTCATAGTAAAAGCCTCTAGAAACTCTTCATTTATCTCATCAAATTCATCATAATGAGAGTAGGAAGAAGTACTTCCCACATTTGGAGAATTTTCTTATGCCATGAAGTAAATGTTGTCAACTTCTCCTTCTTCTTCATCTTCACTTGAGCTGTCATCCTAAGTGGCTAAAAAGCTCTTCTTCTTCTCATTGTCCCATTTCTTCTTCTTCTTTATTTTAGGATAATCGTATTTGATGTGGCCTTGCTTGCCACACTCATAGCAAGTCACTTCATTAGATCTCTCTCTAGGAGTAGGAGTTGTCTTCTTGAAGCTTCTTCTCTCTTTTCTTCTTCTAATCAACTCTTTTATCCTTTTTGAGAGCATTGCTAGTTCCTCTTCTTCTTTGTCACTTTCTTCATCACTAGAGGTAGTTTCTACCTCATTCTCCTTTGTTGAGGATTTGAGTGCTAATGTTATTCTTTCTTTTTCTAGTTTATCACCTTGGCCTCTTAACTTCTTCATTTTCTCATCCTTTTATAAGGCCAACTCATGAGTTAAGAGTTTACCTATCAACACATATGTTGGAACCTTTTCAATCTTCGGATTAGACTCTTGGATATTGCACACTCTTGCACTAAACTTATCTAAAGAAAGAGTTTTAAGGATTTTTGTGTTTACCTCATAGTTGGTGAGAGTCCTTTCGAATTTCATCATGTTAGTGACGATGGATAGGAGTCTATTCATCATTTCGGTGATGCTTTCATGGTTTTTCATCATGAATAACTCCCATTCCATCACATACATCTCCAAATAGCTTGATTTAACTAGCGTTGTGCCTTCATGGTAGTTCTCAAGAGTCTTCTAAATGGCATGTGTTGTTTGGCAATGTTGCACTCTTCCAATCTCTTCCCTAGAGAAAGAACTTACAAAAGTGGCCATTGCTCTTTTATTTTTGCCATTTGATCTTATATGGGCTTCAACCTAATCTTCCCTTAGAATTAGTTCTTTAATTCCATCCACTACTTTAGTAGTGGCTTCCATTCTTTGACAACTACATCCTAAAGGTCCACCACATCTGTACCGAGGTAGATTTTCATTCTATACTTCTAATGAGTATAGTCAGATCCATCAAAGTGGGGCTTAAGGTATGAGTGGATTCCTTCTTGTGCCATGAACTTTGCTCACCAAAGTAAGGCTTGTATGTGAGACTTGGCTTTGAAACAACTTGTTGGCCCTAGGCAGCAAGAAGAGGGATTGAATTGGTGTAAAAAAAATTAAAGTAAGTGTAAAAAAATTAGTAGAAGAAAAGACACACGATTTATAGTGGTTCGGGTATAATTGACCTACGTCCATTCCTTAATTATCTGCAATTAGGAGTTCCACTAACTTAGAATGGTGTTTTCAAGCTCACACCTAACTTTTACACTTTATATTTTCAAGGCTCACACACCAACCTTTACACTTTGTGTTTTCAAAGCTCACACAATATCCTCTCTTACAAGTGTTTTCTAAGGATAGCTCTAAAACCTCTCTTAAGTGTTTTCATAGGCTCGCACTACAACCTTTCTTACAATTGGTGTTTAATGCTCACACCCAACACTTACAATCTCATAAAGAAGAGAAAAAATGAGTAGTAAAAGATTAAGAGCTTTAACACAAGTAATGAATTCTCTATCTGTCTCATTTATCATTGTTTGGTAGAGTATTTATATCTTATACCCACCAAAGAGACGTTAGACTTTAAAGCTTAACAAATCTCTAAGACATGTTAGGTAGATTCTGCATTAATTGCATGTCAGGCAAGAGTCACGATCATTACTAGTCATTCGCGATCGCGAAATCCAAATTTCCATACGAGAGCTAAAAATTACGACGAAAAAGCCCGTTTGTGGCTAACTACTAGTCCTTGTGGCAGCTTCTCATTGGTCCATCAGGAAAATATAGTTGTTGTAGTCTAACTGCTCATAAAAGTCGCGATCGTATTTCTTCTTTATACATGGCATGACTAAAGACGCAAATTTTTCTGTTTGAAAGACAATCTTATTCTTATTGAATGGCGGTCACTACCTAAAATGTCACTCTCGTGAATTTTGTTCTCCAACGGATACCTGGGACACTTGCATGCTATGATTGTAGACTGACTTCCCTCTTTAATCACTTTGAAAGTTGCGGTCACGACTGAGGCATTACACACACCGTAAATTCATCTGTGACTTTGACACTCCTATCTTTGGATGAGTCGCAGTAGCGATGATGCCCGTGAATCCGTCTGGCCAAGTTTCACCCTATCTTTGAACTAAGTCACGGTCAAGAATTTGGATGAACTTTGCCTTTTTGAAGATTATGCAATCCTTCTAACTTCTAATGGAAAAACTAACTTAATTTTACAAAATAACACTCAATTGAAATATTATGATTGATCAATCTCCTTTGTCAAGATCAAAAGAGGTTTAAGACTTAGGATTAACCATCCTAGTCCAACATGACACATAAGAAAATAGATGGATGAAACATAAATATAAAATAATTCAAACATTTAAAAGATGCTTGAACACACAAACTGGGGAAATTTAAGAATTTTCATATGGCCCTAGTATAGAATATATGATTTTGATTTAAACATTTGAAGTGTAGAAAACTTCAAATGTAATATGAATTGATTCAACTCATCATACAATCAATCAAATCAAATCAAACATGTCAACACATAGATATATCAAGCAATAAAACTCCCCATATACATTACAAGTTTAGTATCCATAGCTTGATACCAAATAACCATATGAAACTTTATCCCTTTTTCATTAGCAATCTCCATTCATCTTCAGATTTTCCATGATGAGAATTTGGTGAAGGAGTACCTATCCTGTAATATCAAACACTTTGTTTTGGTACCCAAACATACTTAGGTCCTTAGGGGCTAGTCTTGGAAGGGTTCTGCAATTTGAGATGTGCCTTCCTAATGTGGTAAAATACGTTGATGTGTGCATACTTCATATAATAGTGACGTTGGAGCTTAGACTTATGAATCTTTCTGCTATGTATAACTATAGTATGAGTAGGGAGACTTCTCATATTTGGGTGGTGAGAGTGTATGCAAGTGCATGAGTGATTAGCAGTAGAAGAGAATTTATTTTTTTATGTGGTTGAACATGCTTCTTGTTATAAATGTAAGCATATTTTTCTCTTTGAGCCTTGGCTCTTGAGCATTGGGAGGGCTTTTCCTTTGCCATTAGGCATAGATAGCTTAGCGCTAAGAGCACCTCTCTTCCCCATGACCTCAATACTTGAAGTTTTAGGTGTTGATGCTCTAATGAATGTAGTGAGTGAATAAGTAGGTGAAAAGGCTTCATTAAAACCTAAACCATGCCTAACTAAAAGAGGTCTTTGAGATACTAGAAGTGTATCCAAAGCTTCCTTTCCCTTGTGAAACTTAGAGATAGAATTTCAAAGCTTAATGACTTCATCCTTTAGAAGTTATTTTCCTTTTTCAAGAGTTTAGGGATGAAGATGAATTTGAAAGACTCTCAACAGATTTTTTTTTTGAGTTATTCATTTGAAGTCCTCAATTCACTTACAAAATTGTTCAATGATTTAAATTCATCCTCTAACTTGGAATATTTTTTCTTGTAAGTTTTCATTTGTGACTTATATTTGTCACATTTCAAAATGAGAGCTTCTAAAAGCTCATCATCTATATCATCAAATGCATCATAATCATCATAAGAGTGTGGAGAAGTACTTACCTCTTTGGAGGAGTCCTCTTAGCCATGAAGCAATAGTTTGCTACTTCATCTTCATCACTTGAATCATCATCCCAAGTAGCCTTAAAGGTCTTCTTCTTTTCTTTGTGATGATAGGAAGATGCCTTTCTTTGTATTCTTCTTTCTCTTCTCCTTTTCATCAATTCTTTAATCCTTCTTAATATTTTGACAAGCTTTCTTTTCTACTTCTTTATCACTTTCATTTGAGTCATTTAAGCTTGAATAATCTTTTTGAGCTTTGAAGGCTAGAGCTTTCTTCTCCTTTTTGTTTCTTTATTCTCTTAACTTTTTCATCTCTTCATCTTTCTTTAAGGCTAACTCATGAGTTAAGAGTTTCCCTATCAAGACATTTGTTGGCACCTTCCCTATTTTTGGATTGAATTCTTGGATATTGTACGCTCTAACACCAAAATTTTCAAAAGGGAAAGACTTTAAAATTTTGGAATTTACCTCATGATTTGTGAGAATCTTGCCAAGCTTCTTCATGTTAGTGACGATTGCTAGGAGTCTATTGGACATGTAGGTGATGCTCTCATCCTCCTTCATCATGAACAATTCTCACTCTGTCACATATATCTCTAGCTGGCTGGATTTCACCCAGGTGGTGCATTCGTGGTAGTTCTCTAAAGCTTTCCATATCCTATAGGCTATTTGGTAATGTTGTACTTTTCCAATCTCTTCTCTTGATATGGAGGTTAGGAGAATAGCCATTGCCCTCTTGTTCTTCCCATTTGTCTTCCTTTGTGTTTCACTCTATTTTTCTCTTGTAATTGCCACCTCTACTCCTTCAACCATTTTTGTTGGAGGCTTCCACTCTTCAAGAATATAACCCTATAAGTTGATGAGATCACTATCAAGATAGATCTCCATTTAATACTTCTAAAGAGCATAATCATTGCCATCCAAGTGGGGATTAAGGTGAGAGTGGACTCCTTCTTGTGCCATTGATCTTTTCTCACACAATTAAGGCTTGAATTGAGACTTAGCTCTGATACCAATTGTTGATCCTAGTTCACCAAAAAGGGGGGTGGGGGTTTGAATTGGTGGTAAATTTAGACTTTTGATTTTAGAGGAAGCATACAAGAATTAAAGATTAGAGTAAGAGTATAAAAGGAATGAACACAAGAGTTTTATAGTGGTTCGGGTATTAACCAACCCTACATCTACTCCCTAATTCACCAATTGGGTGTTTCACTCAATCACTAGTGTTTTACAAGCTCACACTCAACTTAGTGTTTTGGATCACACCAAACTTTGCAAGTGTTTTTCTAAGGCTCACATTTAACCTAGTGTTTAGGCTCTCACAAGACCTTACAAGTGTTTTCCAAGGCTCACACTCAACCTATACAAGAGTTTTCTAAGGCTCACTCTCAAACCTATACAAGGTGTTTAAAGCTCACACCAAACTATGCATAAAGAAATAAGGAATTAAAGTAGAGAATTAACTTTGCAAGAGTTTGGGCACTACCAATAGTATTATCTTGCATTAACATTAGTTTAGTAGAGTATTTATAACCCACATCCACCAAAAGAGACGTTACTCTAAAACTATCAACAAATCCCTATGATGTATTAGGCAGATTCAGCATTAAATGCTTATCAGGCTAAAGTCATGGTCCCTACTCCCATTTTGTAGTCACGAATTTTCAATTTGTACTGAGGAGCCGAAAATTGCAGCAAGAACCTTGTCTTGTGTCTAACAACCAGTCTGCGTGTCAACTGTCCATTGGTTGTCTAGAAAAATATAGCTATTGTGTTCTAACCACTATCAAAGTCGCGATCGCGAGATCACTGTGTCTTGGGCATGACTGAAACTACGAATTCCTCTGTAATTCAACCAAGGCTCCTTCAGCTGATTCACGGTTATGAATTCGCTCGCGAATTCTACTGGCCTAGTTTCATCCTTTCTTATGTTTGATTCACGGTAGCGATTTAGAATATACACACCGGGAATTTGAATGAACTTTACAAGGTTGGAGATTTTGAATTCCAATAAAGATAACTCTTATAACTGTAAAAACAACACTTAAAATTGACATTAGAACTTTCAATCTAATTGTCAGGATAAAAAAAGAGAGTCTTAACTTAAGTTTGAATAACCTAGTCTAACATAACGTATGAATCAATAAATAATATTTTATTGTAAGTACCGCACACAAATATATATAGTTTGCAATTATCTATCAATTATATTTTTTTATTATGAAATACTTAATATTATTTATTTGATTGATTATCAAAAATTATTTAATTCAAATTAATAAATTTTCTCTTGAAATTATGTTACATAAGATTAAAAATATGAATAAATAAATAATTTTTTATTACAACTAACTCTGCATATAATATTAAATTTGAGAAATTTATTTTACTATTTTATTTACTTGATAATATTTTTTTTATAAAAGAGTAATTATATTATTATTATTATAAATTAACTTTAATCATTTGATTGATTAATTAATTATTTAATACAAATAAATAACTTAAAATATTGTATGACAATTATATCACACAACGCACAAATTTGTAATTAATGTGATATAAATGGCTGCTAGAATTGCATTCCAAAATGTATAAAAACTATCCTTAAATAAATGCCACTCTATATTATGGAAATTAAGTATCATAAGTAGGGGTTATAAATGGGTTAGAATGAGCATGTTTGAGTTAGATTATTGAATTAAAATGTAAAAGAAATTCAAATTATTTTTAGGGTTATATCGACCATAATTTGATTTTTAAATAAAAATATTACTTTAACTTTATATAAATTTTAAATATTTTAATAATTTAAATTGATTATTCAAGTCATCCTGCAAATTAGATCAAAATTAAGTCAATTTAAGTTGACTCACCAATCAAATTAGAGTTGAATCAAATTTAATCTAAATTTTTTTTTTGAATCATTTTAAGTTTATATCACTTTTTGAGCAATTTTAAATTAAAAATTTAAAGTGAATTAAAAATTATCCTTTCAATTAAAAATGTAAAATTTCAATTGTCCATTTAAAGAAGCAAAAATGTTTGGAAATACGTGGCACTTAATCAATTTCATTTTATAATATCAAATTAGTCTCTAACTTGCGCATTACAAGAATTATAATATAAATATTTTTATGAAAAGATTAAAAATTTTTCATCTTATTTTTATTTTAGATATAAGAACATCCAAATAAATAATTTTTAAATTTATTTTAAATTTTGTCATTTAACTTAGCTAAATAATTAGTTTTTTTTTATTTCTTTTAACATATTTTTTCCTAATTATATATTTTATTTCTTGTATATATTTTTCTTTTTAGTTAGATATTTTATAGTTTTTCAATTAATTAATATAACATAAATTAAGAGTACATAATTGTTAGTCACTTATTTATTAAATATTAAATAAACAAGATGATAAATATTCATCATAAATAATTTTTATAAAAATGAAGATAGAAGGTAAATTTTTGAATTGACAGAAAAAAATATTTAAGATACATATTGATATGAAAGATTTTAATAGTATTGATTAAAAGAATAATAAACCAAATTTTTTTGATTGAGAAACATGAAAACATGTATCAATTAAACTAAATATTCTTGATAGAAAATAAAAAAAAAGTTATATATATATTTATATAAAATACCTTAACTATAATAATTTTAGGTTTAATTACATGAAAAAATATTCTATAAATAAAAAAACTTGTAATTACATTACAATAATTTTTTTAAATCTTAAGTTAAATGATTGTGGATTCAGATTTTTTATGTAAATTTTTCTCTTATTATTTTTTATTATTTTTATTATTGAAATTATTTTTAATAATTATTTTCAATCCTTAATTTCTAAAAGTTAAATAATTAAATTTTATTTTTATACTTTTAATTTAAAATTATATATGTTTAAATAAATTATATTGTCAAAATTGTATATGTACAGGTGTGAAAATATTTTAAAATTGTATAAAAAAATTCAAATAAAAAAGTGTCATATGTAAATTCATAAACAAGAGTTTATCATTGTTTCAACTTTATTACTCACCATTTCAATGTAAGTGACTTTTTTTTTAAAAAAGAAAAAAAATCAATTATCTGTCATTTTTACATATCCAGTACAACATTAATTTTTTCTTTTGTATTTTATCTTTGTGTTTTCCTTTTCTGTATTAATTAGTTTGCAACATTCTATATAAGTCTTTCCAATATTTTCAAACTAAGAAATTTTACATAATTAATAAATTTTGAATATACCTATAGAGGAGTAATTTAATCATGGTTAACTGTTTATTTCCTATAATTAAGTCTATTAAATGCTTTCTTAATCCATGTGGAACATCTAAAAATATCAGTTACATTCAATTGGAGGGAATATATATATATAATAGATTTCATCTAATTGAATTTTTAAAATTAAAAAAATATTTATAAAATATTTTTAAAGTAAGCAATTTTAAAAAATGACATCTTATATATGAATATTTTTTATATTATATATTAAAATTAATATTTATTCCATATATAAGTTAATAATTAATCCTAAAATTACATGCATTATAATTGATTTTATAATAAATATAAAAATTAAATATTTTCATAATTATTTTAACATTAGTTGTCAATAATACATAATAAGAAATAAAATTTTCAAAAAAATTAGATAAATGATGATGTGCCAAATAAAGAGACCTTTCAAAATGATAATGTGTCAAATAAAAAGTTGATTTTTTCTATGCTTTGGCTTAATGTATAGATATTAGATTAGATCATTACAGTCCATTCAAGTTGATGTCTATTCATTAGAGTGGTATTTTTCTAATTCAATTATAGATTTGATTCAAATCTATTTAAAAAAAATGATTCAAACTCAAATCAATTACAAAATTCAATGATAAAAATTTTAAAATAAAATATAATATATGTATTAACTTAAATTGACAGGACTCAAATTTGACATAATTTAAATTATAAAAAATATTTAAATTTTATTTAAAATGAAAATAATAAATTTTATTTATGAAGTTAAAATTAAGAGTGATTCAACTTTATTTTAAATCTAAAAAATAATCTAAACTTTTTTACATTTTCATCTAATGATTTAAATCGGTCTATAACTTAAAATGATTGATTTAACTCGTTTGATCCATCCTATCTGCCACGTGATGAATATACATGTATTATGTTTCCATGTACATACAATACGAATTGGTTTGCTCTTCAACAGATTGAAGGAAATGACAAGCCAAGTGGCTAGCAATTGTCAAAACCACATAATGACATTGCCTGATAGCTTCAAATCAAAGATCCTTGCTATATCAATGTCGCCATATATATTACAGCTCAAGTGACGACTACACATTTGGGTAAGTGATGATGCAAAATTGTCAATAAGAATCCAATCTTTCTTCCCCTTCTTAAGTGGTCTTAATACTTTTTTACACTCTCATCTCTCCAAAATATATATCCCTACACATCACCACTACGTGCAAGCAACCTATAAACACAGAGAAACTGCGAGATATCACAACTATGGAGACAAGACAAAGGGGGAATATTAGAGTGTTGATGTTTCCGTGGTTAGCTCATGGTCACATTTCTCCCTTCTTAGAACTTGCGAAGAACCTCTCTACTAAGAACTTCTTCATCTACTTTTGTTGTACACCGGTAAACCTCAATTCCATCAGCCCAAAAAAATTATCTTCACCTTCAATCCAACTTGTAGAACTTCATCTTCCATTGCAGCCTAACCTCCCTCATCACTACCACACAACAAAAGGCTTACCATCCCATCTCATGACTACCCTCAAAGATGCTTTCGATATGGCAAGCTCTAGCTTCTTCAACATCCTTAAGGATTTAAAACCAGATTTGCTTATCTATGACATCTTGCAGCCATAGGCTCCAACTCTAGCTTCTTCTCTGAATATACCAGCTGTGACATTCATATCCAGCTCTATTTCGACGACTTCTGTTGTCCTACATATTGCCAAGAATCTTCAGCATGGTGAATTCCCTTTCCAAGAGACTTGTCCTAGTGGTTGCATGGAAAAGGTGGTTCTTCAAGCGCTGAAAAGTTCTTCAAATGAGTTAAATGTTGGAGATAGGGTTTTGCAGAGCATAGAGCGATCTTCAAATATGGTTTTGGTGAAGAGTTTTCAAGAAGTCGAGGGAAAGTACATTGATTTTCTATCCACCCAATTGAAAAAAAAGATAGTTCCTGTTGGCCCTCTTGTCGAAGAAGATGACGAGCTCATTCTTGAAGACAAGAAAATAAAGGAGGTCATGGAATGGCTGGAGATCAAGGAACGTTCATTGACTGTGTTCGTTTCGTTTGGGAGCGAGTATTACCATTCCAAAGAAGAAAGGGAAGAGATTGCTCATGGACTAGAGATAAGCAAGGTGAATTTTATATGGGTTGTTCGGTTTTCGATTGGAGAGAAGACAAAGCTAGAAGAAGCACTGCCTGAAGGATATGCCACGAGGATTGGTGAGAGAGGAAGAGTTATTGAAGGCTGGGCACCACAGAGAAAAATACTAAACCACTGTAGCATTAGGGGATTTGTGAATGATGATATAATTTATGAAAAAGGAAATGATACAATGTTATGAAAGACAAAAAGATGTGATGATATTGAGTATAGATATGATGATGTAATAGAAAGATAATGAATTATGATATAAGAAAAAAAAATATAGAAGATAAGAATGATGATAAGTAAAGACATGAAAACATAAGAAATAGAGTTACGAGTAAACATTGAGGTTATTCAACTATGTTTATCCTTTGAACCATTAGAAAAGGGAAGGGATAGTTTTCAAGGATATGGGATTTATACCCAACTAAAAGGGGGCAATGGAATCTTTTAGTTATTGTTATGAGCACCCCCTTAAAATCATAATAAGTCATTCCAATTTTTAATATGAGAGTTGAAACTCAAAAATGTTAAATGATTTTATAAGTATATGAACATTTTAAAAGAATTTTAAATCCCTTTCCCTTTAGAATTCATTAAACATGAGTTAACCTTGATTGTTTATCTATGACTTGAGATTGATAAGTATAAGTTGAAAAAGGAGATAGGCATGAATGGTGTAAGAATTCAAGGATGAACTAATTAAGGGGAGACAATTTGTAAGGCCTAAAACTTGGTTATTATAGGTCTCTCATAAATGAAGACTCCTTCCCCTAAGTAATGAGCATAAGGAGGCTAAATTTGATTGAAATAATGATGATTTTAATGATATAATGATGATATAATAAGAGTTAAAAGGGATGACAAAGAGATGTAAAAGTGAAAGATGCTAACTCATAAGGAGAAAGTAAGTGTAAGTTATGATGTATAAGTACGCATATGTAAGAAATGATGATTAATGAGCATACATGAATGATGGAATTAGAGGTTTAATAATGAAGAATATGTCAATAATATAAGTAGAAGAAAGTTATGTTAAAGTACATGTTAAAAAGAAATAAAGGAGGATGATCGAAGCCATGGTATTAGGTGCATGATCATTGATGGTCATTAAGGAATGTAATTATAATTTATATGTGATTAAATGAAATTTTAATGAAGTGTTTTAGATGTATTTTATATGCCTAAATTTTTTATTTGGAAGGATAAATTTTTTATTTGGAAGGAAGAGTTTCATATTTGCCCTGTCTTGCTGTCATTGCTTATGCTTGTTTATTATGTGCCTAATTTATGTGCATAATATACATCTAAATTAATGATAATGATGTGTTATACATGTATTTTAGATATCTAGAGTTGGTTTTTGAAATGTGATGAAAAAAGGAACAAAATGTTGGAAGCAAAGCTTCTGAAAGGTTCAAATGGCCTATTGGGCATTTTGGTATTTTAACATCCTTTTATCTTTATTTTCTAAACATGACTTTAAATACATTTTAGATTATTATTCATGCCTACAAATGGTGTTTTAAGTGTATTAAGAAAAAGGACAAAAGAGTGAAAAACATAAGTTTATTGGTTGGAAATAACATTTTTGGTGAACTTTTTCTAGAATACTCAGTTTGGGCATTTTAGCCTTTTAAGCCTCTGTCTTTATATTCTCCCTAAACATGACTCAATTTTGATTATCATCAATTTTCAGTGGTTCAAAACTCGCCAAAATTCTCCTAAATCCTTTTCTCCAACCATATTCACCAAATAAAGTTTGCTCATCTATCTTCTTCCATCTTTCCAAGCAAATTGGTGGCTTTCTCCTTCCTATTTCTTGTATTTGTTCTATATTTGAATAAGTGTGTTTATTGTGTTTTTGAGCTTAATGGTGATGGAAGAGATGATGATTAGTGTTGGTTTGACATGAAAAGTGATGTTGGCTTTAAAAAGAGTCATAAAAGTGCTTAAAGTGTGTGGATTATTTGTTTTAATCCTTGATGATTAATGGTTAATTTTATGTTGATTATAGTTCTTCAATTCATGTTTAATAAGAGAATTGAGCTTAGTTGGTGTTTTACACCTTGGTTGAACTAAGGCAATATTAATGTAGTATACAATTGGAGCTTTGAAATGTGTTGATGCATATGGATTAATTACATGAATTCTTGATAATTATAGATTTATTAAATTTTAATTAGAAGCCTAGACCAAATTTTTATGATGAGGATTAAGGCTTGAAGGATGTTTAGTACCTTACTTGTATAGAGTTAAAAACTGATGTCTTAATAAATAAATAGATGGGTTATGATGAGAAATGAGTATATTGATGAATTTAGAAGTATAAATTGATGATAATGAAATAAGTTAAGGATTACAATTATATATTAGTACATGTTTTAATGGTCATGTTAATGTTGATATTATGAATTAGATAAAAGGAAAATAGTGATAATGATCTAAGTATGAAGGAAGATGGTTAAGTTATAAGTTAGAGATAATGAAAGTTATGTTTGTTTGTTTAATTGATGTTTAGGACTTCATTGTCCCAATAAGGGCTTTTTTCTTATTAAGCTATATGTTATGTTTATGTTAGGTGTTCTATGTATGAGTTTGAGTAACTCTCTATATTTTAGATGTTATAGTAATAAAGTAATGGATGTCTATGCGTAGGCACGTGCATGGGTGAGACAGTTAAGAGCAAATAAGGATAAAGCTAAGAGCCAGTAAGGCTAAGGAAAAGACATAGAAAAAGAACAAATCCAAAGTAAGGAATATGTAAAGCTAACAATGAAAAGTGAGGGATTTTATCTTAGCTTTTAATGTCTATTGAATACATGCATCATAAATTTATATATTAGCCATAGTAGGCCAGATTATGTTGATATAAAAGTCATAAGCATTTATATCAATGAAATGAAATGTCATGAATGAAATGTTTTGTTTAATTACCTTATGATGTAAGGGTAGTTCGAGGAAGAAGTGAGAATCCCAAGAGTCATAACTAGCTAAGCAAGGATGATATGACCAATGCATGAAATTGAAATGTATGCATGTATGACACAACTGGTGGGGAAACTCCCCCATGATGAATGAAAGATACGGTTGGTAAGGCAACTCCCTCAATAACGCACAACTAGTGAGGCAACTCTCATGTACGAGAAAGATAAGTAAACCAAGTAAGGATTCCTATGGACTTGACTATCCATCTGTGTAATGATGTGCCATATAAATGGCTATGCATTCATGTTAAGGCATGTGAGTATGCATAATTAGGGGTGAGCAAACTAGTCTGTTTGGTTTGTTCAGTTTGGTTTTTTACTAAAATCAGTCAAATCAAATCAAATTGAAATTTTGAAAAAATCGAATAAAACGAATCAAATAAATTGAATTTTATAGACATGCAAATCAAACCGAACCTATAAAATTAAATTACTTGTATTTTAAAACTTGGTTCAATTCAAATTGATTTGATTTATTAATAATTTTGGTTTATTCAGTTTTTTATATAAAAAATTGAATTGAAAATTGAAAATTGAAAATTGAATTTTTTTAAAATGAAAATCAAATTGAACTGAACCAAACCAAATTAGTTTGATCAATTTTTTCAATCCGATCCGGTTTTTGCTGACTCCTATGCACAATGGACAAATAAATTCTCTCACAGAGTTTCCCACAAAGAGCTCACCCCCCCTCCCCCTCATGCACATTGATTATTTTATAGGTTAAGATTATGATTGATGTCATGGATATATGCTTGAGGTCAAAGGCTAGAAATAAAGTCTTAAGATGTGTATCATATATTATTAATGCATTATATTATTTCTTCATAGTTGCCTTTAGAATTGATGTACATGTATATGGAAGGAGTTACGTATGTATTAAGTAAAATTTTATGCTATATCCTATATTCTTAGTAATCTCTCTATATATATATGAATGACTAAGGTTTATGATGTAAAATGATTATAATGCATGATTAATGGAAATGGTATACTAAGATTTGTGGTCCATGTAAGATAAATATTAAATGTTCGGATAATGAAAAGAATGTTATAGCTAGAATAACCCTAAGTGGACCCTTGATTCTAGGATTATGGCAATAGGAGAGTTTTATATTTATTAATGTATATATAGTTATAATTAAGAAGGAAAGAAGAAAAGGAATTGACTAGTGAGTTTAAACTCCCTCAATCATAACATGATAAAAAATGAATTAAATGGTATAATATAACATAAGAAAGTAATTTTATGAAATGTTTGGATCAAACTTAACTTAAATCCCTATCTCCTTTTTATTTTATCTTAAGAATCTCAAGGTAGGTAAATGAATGTCAAAAATATTTTTGTGTCAATACGTATGAATGTAAGATTTAAGGTATTAGAGAGTTTAGAAATAATGTTTAACCATGAGTAATTAGGCTTACTGCGAGTTTTGGAAGCCTTAAGCTTTCTTATTCCTAGTACTGGCATGACTTGAAATTTAGGTCATGACAAATAACTTTATCACCCATTCCCTTAAAGGAGTGAAAGAGCCAAGTTAACCATATAGGGGCTAACTTGAGTTCTTCCAAAGGTGTATGTCAAAGAGAATGATAAAATGCTAGAATAGACACATTAATCACTTCTCTAATAGTAGTGAATTAAGTGATCAAAGGTTTCATAAACCTTTACTTTTCATATGAAAGAGCTAAGTTAATCATATAGAGGCTAACTTGAGCTCTTCCAAAGGGATATGAAAAAAAGAATGATAAAATGTTAGAATAGACACATTAATCACTTCTCTAATAGTAGTGAATCAAGTGATCATAGGTTTTATAAACTTTACTTTTCATTCTCACCCTTAATTAAGCATACAAAGCAAGAAAGCAAGATGAACAAGGCATAAAGAATATAACTTATACATATTAAATCAAACCTTTTTGTTAACTATGGCCTTAAAATGAAGAATAAGGGTCTTAGGTTATTGCAACCTGTCCCATTCGTTTAATAGATAGGCTTATAAAACACATGAAAAGGTAAAATATGAAGAAACTATAAATAAAAAACCTATTTTGAATAAGGTTGGTAAATAGTAGTAGAGGTGACCTCTTAGTGGTATGAAAAATAATTATATGATTGTACAGAATACTGGGTTTGTTACAAGTAGTTTTCAAAAAAAAAAAAAAAAAGGAAAGGAAAAAAAAGGGAAAAAGAGTCCTTTATATGCTTTGGTCCTTATCTTTCAGCCCTTATAAGCACTTTTGTGTAGAAAAACTTTTTTAAATGCAAAACAAAAGCAATGTTAACAGAGTGAAAAACTTAGTTTTACCTGAATCACCTAGCTAAATGCTATGGTTCTTAAGATTTATGTTTGAGAGTGGTTATCTTAGGATTTGATAGTTTATTTTTATAAAGTTTCTTTAAGTTATCTTGCCCCCTTCCTCTCTCTTCAAAGCAAAGAGTACTTATAAAAGGAAAGGAGTGCAACTGTGCCCCTTGGCACAAATTGCACTATGTATATCCCATACTCTTTGATGATAAGATGAATATTTTAGAGTTTACAGTTTGAAAGTTATCTATACATACCTTATGTTGTTCGTAGAGGCCTTAGGTTGGTTATACATCTCTCTTAGGCTTAATAGGTTACTATTTTAGAAGGTTCTCACTATTAGACTTTTATGAGTTTTTTATACATCCCTTTAATGGTTTGCACTACCCTTTTCAATTAGCTATACAAAAAATTACTTCACTTCCTCAATGGCTTTCTTAGTTTGGCTATTTGAAAGGTAACTTTGATTCAAGGCTTATTCTAACCTTTTATCCCCCTTTAGGCATTATTTCCTCCATCTTTTTGGGAAATATTTAAGTAGTTTCTAGATTTAAGTAGTTTATAGTCATTAGGCTTGTATCCTAATGATTTAAAATCTACTACTCATAATTTGCCCATGCTTTGTAGGACTAGGAAAATGACATTAATGAATGGTCATTGTACAAGGGCACAAAAAATCATTCAACATAAATGTAAATACCAAAAAGTATACGTAAAGATATAATTTCCTTAAAAGCTCTTCTAACAAGTACTATGGTTTCTGACAGTCCTTTAGTAAGTACTAAGGTTGCATCTTATCTTCCAGCAGCCCTATAGCAGGTACTAAGGTTGCATCTTATCCTCCAGTAACCCTCTAGCAGATACTAGTGTGTATTATCTCCTCAACAACTCTTTAATAGTTGCTAAGATTTCATTTGGCTTTCTAATAGAGCTTTAATAAATATTAGTGTGTGTTATCTCCTCAACAACACTGTAGTAGATACTGGGAATGAATTTATGCTCTAACGACTCTTTAACTGGTAATGAATCTATACTCTAACAACCCTTTATAAGATACTAAAAGTGAATTATCTTATTATCAGCTCTCTAAGAGGTACTAAGAATGAAATTGTGCTCCAATAGCCCTCTAACAAGTACTAGAAATGAATCTTTTCTCCAAGAGTCCTTTGGTAGATATTGAAAATAAATCATATTCTTAATAGCTCTTTAACAAGTCCTAAAAATGAAACTATGCTCCAACAACCCTCTAACAGATAATGGAATAAATATATTCCCTTATTAGATTTCTAGTTAGTGCTAAGGCTTGGTAACTTTTTAATATATGTCAAGATTGTATGCCCTCTAGTAGTCTTTTGTAAGTCTTAGGATGTATTCATACTCAAACTATGCTTCTTTAACTCCATGTTTTGGCTACTATCCCTCAGTGTCTTTATGAATTTTTCCTTTCAAATAAATCTCCTTAACTTTCCCCTAGTATTTTTTGTTTGCTTTTCTAGCCTTCTGTTGCTTCCTTTTTCAATGAATTTTCTTTAAATTTAGTGGGTGTTATACTTGTCCGAAACTTATGGGTATTTCTCAATTCTATCAAGTACTACCCCTTAATGCCTTTTATTTTTTTTTCCTTCGTATCCCTTCTTCTTTTCCTTTCCTTTTCCTTTTGTTTTTTACTTTTTCCTTTTCCTTTTCCTTCTCTTTTTCTTTTCTTTTTTTTCTCTTTCCTCTTCTTTCTCTTTTTCCTTCTTTTCTCATCTTCTTCCCAAATTGCCTGTATAGATAAGTAATTGAAAATGCAAAAGGGGCTAGAGTGAAACATTTTTAAGAATGTAGAGGGATATTAATTATTTTATAGATAACTAGATTGTTTGTATAGACAACTTGGGGTATATATATCCCTTTGGTAGCCAAAACATGTCATTTTCAACCTTCTTTCTAACTATTACCGTTTTCTCTCTTTTATTTTCTCTAAAGCCTTTTAGCCTTTTTAGGATCTTTTGCTTTTTGTTTCCTAACACTATGATTCATAATGACACCCCTATGCCTAATTTCTATTGTGTCGTTCCTGACTTCCATAGGGATGATTATTCACCTTATACCAAGCTTGTTGCCTTGATGTTCCATGGAGGATTCACATTGGCCTCCCCTTTGCCATATGTACATCTTAAGACCTTCTCAAAAGGTCTTGAGATGGGAGCTTATATCCCTTTCATCTATGATCCTCTATCACATATATTTGGTGCTACTTCTAGAACAATAGGTCTTCTTGACTTTGATCTTTAATTTTAATTTTAATTTTAATTTTTTTGCACTAGCAATTTTCCTGATTCCCTATTTACATGCAAACACTTAAGTTATTTTCAATGAATTGACTTATTTTATAGAACACATTCCTATAAACTTTTGAGATGCTTATGGTTCATAAAAATTTGCCTAATCTTAAAATATTTGGTATTTTTGTGACTGTTACTTTATTATTACATTTTATTTTCAATTCTTCTACCTACGTATAAAAATTGAGTTAATTTTGAAAATATATTAAGGTCATAGAATAATACCTATCACTACAAAAAAAATGCTAATTCAAAGACTACATTTAACTACTAGATAAATGTGGTCGCTATTTAGTTACTACTTAGTGACCAATTTACTATCATTTTGAGTATGATAAAGTGAAAATGAAATTAGCTACCATCTTACAACTAAAAAGCAATCATAAATTGACATAACATATAGCAACCACATCCTCTGGTCTCTAGATGATTGCTAAATGGGGAGGAAAAGGAGGCGAGTGATTTGGCTCACTTTGAGACCAAAAAATTGGTGGCTAAATTAGCAACCACTAAGATGTAGTCGATATAATTAGCACAAAAAGGTGGTGCCAAGTATAACAACTACTTAGAGATAACAACTTGTGGCCTTTAAATAGTGACCACTCTTTATGGGTACTACTGGGGATGAAATTCATCATATTTATCGACTATATACCATGTAGCGACCACATACCATATGGACACTTAAATGCCTTATATTTAATGACCATATAGCTTATGGTAGCTGTTGGCTTAGGATACCAAGAAGGGGGGTTGAATTGGTGCTCAATTTAAAAATTAAAAAGAGAGTTAATGTGTTTAAGAAGATAAGTAGGAGAAGAAGGATATCGACACAAGTGTTTATAGTGGTTCGGGTGTTAACTAACCCTACGTCCACTCCCTAATTCTCTACAATTGGGTGTTTCACTCAACTCAAAAGGTGTTTCCAAGCTCACACCAAACTTTTACAACTTATGTTTTCTAGGCTCACACAAAAACTTTTCACAAGTGTTTTCAAGACTCACACTAAAACGTCTCATAAGTGTTTTCAAGGCTCACACTAAAACCTCTCATAAGTGTTTTCAAGGCTCACATTAAAACCTTTTACAATGGTGTTTATTGCTCGCACCAAACAATCACAAAAGCATAAATGAGAATTGAAAGAATGAGTAGCAAAATAAGAGTATGGTTACAAATTAATGAATTCTCTTACTATTTCATTTGTTTGGTGGGGTACCTATAACTTATATCCACCAAAGAGACGTTAGACTAAAACTATCACCAAATCTCCAAGATGTGCTAGGTAGATTCAACATTAAATACTTATCAGACTGAAGTCACAGTTGCTACTTCCTTTTTATGGTTACAAATTTCCAATTTCCATTGTGAAGCTAACAATTTTGGCAAAAAACCCCATCTGTGCCTAACGACTAGTCAACGTGTCAGCTTTCCGTTGGTCATCCAGAAAAATATAGTCTTTGTATTCTAACCACTCTCAAAAGTCATGGTCGCGAGACAATAATGCCTTGGGTTATGGTCGCTACCAAATTTTTGCCCTCATGAATTTTGATCTTTGAACAGACATTTGGGACACTTGGCATGTTGAGATTATGGCTTTGGTTCCCTCTTTTGTCACTATGAAAATTGTGGTCGCAACTCAGATGCAACACTCACGCGAATTCCTCTGTGACTAAGGCTTGCCAATCTTTGCATGGTTCGCCATAACGAGATAGCCAATGATTTCTTTTGTCCTAGCTTCATCCTCTCTTGTGATTGATTCGCAGTCGTGATTTATTATATACACACCGCGAATTAGAGTCATCTTTACAAGGTCAGAGATTTTGAAGTCCATCCAACTTTCAATGAAAAAATCTAACTTATATTATGCAAAGCAGCACTTAATGAAAGTATTAGAATTAATCAATCTTTATTGTCAAGATCAAAAGAGGTTTATGACTTAGGTTAAATCAACCTAGTCCAACAATCTCTATTTTTGATTTTGACAACTTAGATTGATCCTAAAGGAAAATAAATGCATGAGTTTTGAAATTGTGAAGTTGGAATGGTGAATGATTCAATGAATACTTAAAAATTTCTAGACAAAGATCAAAGTGAAATTTTCTACGTATGACATTCAACAAATCAAAGTGAAATTTCTAAGTATAACTATAAAACTGCCCCTTAACTTATGCTATTTTCTTGCAAATTATTTTTTCTTCCCCTTAAATTCTTTCTTGATTCTTTCTATGCCCCTTTGGTAAGATCAAAAAGAGGGTTCATAAAGTAAAAGAACAAATGCATAACAAATAGATAAGTGTTCATAAGGAGCAAAATGAATAAGAATTGCAATCATAAAAGTAAAATCAATCACATAAAACAAAGAATTTTAAGAACAAAGTTATTTACTTATAAGCAAGTTATGAGATCAACAACTTTACAATAGTAAAATAAAGAGAAAATACAAAGAAATCCTATTTTAGAAGATTAAAAGTCATCATCATCTCCAAAGATATTTTCCTCGTCATCGTTGCCTCCGCCTTCAGCTTTGACGCCTTCCTTAACTTCTTCATTGCCTTCCTCTTTAGGGGTTTCCTCATACTCAGCAAAATCAAGAAGATGGCAAGGAGGAATACCCATTTTCTCTTGCAAATCGACCATGTCACTGTGAAAGTGAGAAATGAGAAAGAATCTCCTCTTCATCATTCTCATCATCGTGTCTAACTTGTGGTTAATGGTGGCAAGAGATAGTTTGGTTTTGGGTTTTGGTTAAGGAGGAGGGACTGATAGGCTGCCTTCTTCAATGATGAGCCTTTTCCTTTTGGAGGCTTAAGATGTCTCCATCTTCTTAGCCCCAAAGGCACCCATGGCATATGCATATGTATCCAGGTGCATGGCTTTGGCATTTATTAAGTAGGTGAGGTCAAGGAAGTTTTAAGAAGGGAGGAGTTTCTTAATGACAAATTTTTCATTCTCCTCATCAAGAGCTCCAACAAAGCGATAGATTGCTGTTACATGTGATGGAAGAAAGAATTGACTTTTTGGTTTGGTGCTCATGTGGATCAATTGATCCACAAGATATTGAGAAGCCTGGATGGGTTTGTTTTTGACAAGACATAAAAGAAAAGCCAAATCCTTTTGAGATGCTTTCTCATTACCATCACCTCTAGCATTGACGAAAAAGGTGATGATATGATGGAGTATCCAAAGGGGTAGGGTTTTGACATATTTAGCTACAAAAGTTTTTGGGTCATGTTTGGTTTTGATTGAAATTTCAGATCGAAACTCGAAATAGATTATGTCAAGAACAAAGATAATGAAAAGGATATGTTCTCCGACTTGAAGGTTGAAAAGGGTGGACAATTGTTCAAAAGTAATAAAGTATGGATCCCTAAAAATACAAAATACTAACCCGTATTGTCCGATTCGTGATTCTGCTTTGCAACTTAGTTAAACTGTACATATGAATTCCTTAACAACTTCTTCATACTCGAGTTTATCCCAAAAGATGAACTCATTTTAGCCCAAGTTTGATAGGAAGGCACATATTTCTGCGTTGATTCCAAGTTCTCCTATAGAAATGTAGAAGGGATTTTGTTGGGGAGGATGATTTTTAAGGAGTTTGCTTTGAAACGCTCTTTCTCCTTCTTTGTGATGCCCTTTATTAGATGAAGTGTTAGAGGTGTAGATGGTTGAGCCACAACCTTGCCATTTTCTGCTTTGGAAATTTTCTTGGGAGCCATGTGAGAAGGTAAAGAGATTTTGAGAATTTATAAAGTTTGGAAAAAGAGAATTGATTTAAAGTAGGATGAAGTGATAAGCATCACTGTTTAGATGGTTTATATATCCATTTGAAGGGTGTGAAAACAGCTAGAATTGGACTAATGAAGAGTTGGAAACGGTTGGCGGTCAAATCACTTAATTATGTGTCAGTTACTATAATTAGTGATCGCTAAATACATAGCCGCGACTACTAATTCTAGAAAATATGAGTAACGAATAAAAAAATTCTCGAGAATCGATGCGTCCAATGGTAATTTTGAAAATTTGACTGAATTCACTGTGTAGAGTAAAAGTTGTGACCACGAATTCAGTCGAGTGTGATGAACCTTTAATTTGCAACCAAAAGTTAAGGATAGTGGCCGCTAATTACAAGGCAAGAAAGATAATGATGAAAAAGTAAGATTTGACAATTGAAGCGATGATCCACATTAATATATTGATGTTTAATTTATGCAATTTGACATAGAAAAGCACAATTGCAATTAAACTTAAGACATCTAATGATTAATATCATATACAACCAATATACATAGGAATCAAACAAAAGATCAAACTTTTTACTTTAGGGAGCTTCCATCAAGCATTCTCAATTCTTTATTAATGAAGTTTAACCTTTCTTCATTTAGAGGTTTAGTGAAAATATCCACAAGTTGATGAGTTGTGTCTATAAATTCTAACACAACATCACCATTTTGGATATGATCTCTAAGAAAGTGATGTCTAATATCTATGTGTTTGCTTCTAGAGTGTTGGATGAGATTCTCAGTAAGATTAATCGCACTAGTATTGTCACATTTGATAGGAATGTGATCAACATCTTTGCCATAGTCTTTTAATTGTTGTTTCATCCACAACACTTGGGTGCAACAATAACCCGCAGCTGCATACTAGCTTCAACAGTGGATAAGGCAACTGAAACTTATTTCTTACTAAACTAAGACACTAAGCATTATCCTATATATTTGCAAGTTCCAAAAGTATTTTTTTTCTATCTAATAGACTACTAGTGTAATATGCATCTGAGTAACCTATGAGACTAAAAGATGACTTTCTAGGATACCACAGACCTAAGTGTAAGATGCCATGCAAATATTTAAAATCCTTTTGACAACATTTAAATGTGATTCCTAGTGACAGGACTAAAATCTAGCATACATACATACACTAAACATAATATCATGTCTAGAAGCAGTAAAATAAAGTAGAGAATCGATCATACCTCGATATATCTTTTTATGTGTTACCCGATTCATCTTTGTCCAGTTTGATGGTACCACTCATGGGTGTTTTTGCTACTTTGCATCCATCCTTGCCAAATTTATTGATTATATCCTTTGTGTATTTAGCTTCATTGATAAAGATCCATTCTTTGGTTTGCTTGATTTGTAGGCCAAGGAAAAACTTGAGCTCTCCCATCATGCTCATCTTGAATTTCTTAGTCACACACTTAGCAAAATCCTCACAAAGAGATTCATTAGTAGCACTAAAGATGATATCATCAACATAAATTTGTATTATATAGTGTATCATGTTTGTGCCTTTTTATAAATAAAGTTGTGTACACCTTTCCCTTTTTAAAATCATTTTTTAAAAGAAATGAACTAAGCCTTTCATACCAAGCTCTTGGAGTTTGTTTCAATCCATATAAGACTCTATTCAATTTAAAAACATAGTTTGGAAAAATATGAGACTCAAAACCGGGAGGTTGTTCAATATAAACTTCCTCCTGAATAATTTAATTTAAAAAAGCACTTTTTACATCCATTTGAAAGAGTTAAAATTCATATGACATGTATAGGCTAAAAGACTCCTAATGGCCTCTAACCTTGCAACAGGGGCAGAAGTTTCATCATTGTCTATCCCTCCATTTTGCTTGTAACACTTAGCAACCAATCTAGCTTTGTTCCTAGTGATGAAACCTTGCTAATCTAACTTGTTCCTAAACACTCATTTGCAACCTATGGGTGTTCTTTAGGCCTAGGGATAAGTTCTCATACCTTATTTCTCTCAAATTAGTTGAGTTCCTCTATATACTAATCACCTAACTTTCATCATTAAGAGCCTCATCAATTGATTTTGGCTCAAATTGAGAAATAAAGGCAAGGTTATTATCTAAAAGATTAAGTTGAGATCTAGTACTTACACCGTTTAAGGTATCACCAATAATTAAGTCTTTGAGGTGATGCTTGGAGAATCTCCAATCCTTGAGTAGATCTTAACTTGGCAACACTTCTTGTTGATGTTGTGGTTCCTTATCTACTATTGATGATTCACCTTTATCTTTGTCTTCATCTTCCTTTCTTATAGTATGCTCCAATTCTAATTTTTCAAAGTCATCTACAAGATCATCAATAAAAGAACATTTCCTAAGATCAAGTTTACTAGATTCATCAAAAACAACATTCATAAACTCTTCAACAACTATAGAACTTTTGTTAAAGACTTTATATGCCTTGCTAGAGATGGAATAACCTAAGAATATCCCCTCATTAGTTTTTAAGTCAAATTTCCCAAGGTTATCCTTGGTGTTTAATATATAGCACTTGCATCCAAATACTCTTAGGTATGGGTTTTCTACCATTCCACAGCTCATAAGATATTTTATTGAGAATGAATCATTTGAAAACTCTATTTGCAATATAACACAAAGTATTAATGGCTTCGACCTAAAAATAATTTGGTAAAGAATACTCATTGAGCATAGTTCTAGCCATTTCTACTAGTGTTCTATTTTTTCTTTCTGCAACACCATTTTGTTGTGGTGTTTTAGGGGTTGAAAAATTATGGAAAATTCCATTCTTTGAATAATAAGATTCAAAAGCTTCAATTTGAAATTTCTTTCCATGGTTACTTCTTATGGAAGAAATGAAGTAACTTTTTCATTTTAAATTCTTTTTGCAAAACTTTTGAAAGCTTCAAAGGTATTACTTATGAGCTAGAAAGGATACCCATCTAAACCTAGAATAATCATCAACTAGGACTAGTGCATAATGTTTTCCACCTAAGCTAGCACTCCTGCTAGGTCCTATCAAGTCTATATGAATTAGTTGAAGGGGTTTGGATGAACTTACAACATTTTTAGCTTTGAAGGAGGCTTGATATTGCTTCCCCATTTGGCAAGGACCATATATATTGTCTTTTGAGAAACTTAGCTTGGGAAGACCTTCCACTAGTTTTCTTTTAGATAAGCTTTGTAAGAGCTTCATGTTAGCATGTCCAAGTCTTATATGTCATAGCCAAGCTTCATTATTAAGAGACATAAGACACTTAAAAGATTGGTTAGTCAAATTGTCTAAGTCAATTGAGTAGGTATTGTCTTTCCTTTCACCCTTGAAAATAACCCTTTTATCCATTAATGTGGTAACTCAGCATTCTTTAGGGTCAAAGGTGATTTTATTTCCTTTGTCACACAATTAACTTACACTTAACAAATTATGTTGCAAGCCATAGCCATCAACTAACAAAACATCATTAATTAAAGAGCAACCATTCTTACCAATAATGCCAATTACCTTACCTATGGCATTATTACCAAATGTGACATTACCACCTTCTTTTACTTTCAAGGCCATAAATAGTTTCCTATTGCCTGTCATGTGCTTTGAGCGTCCACTATCCACATGCCAATCATTTGACTCATTGGTGGCTACCAAACATCCTTACACAATATAAATAAATCATCTCTTCTTCGGTACCTAAGCATACTTAGGTCTTAGGGGGTTAGGTATTGATGGATCTTCCAATTTGAGATGAGCCTTCCTAATGTAACAATAAATATTAATATGTTCATCCCTCATGCAATAATGACATTAGAGTTTAGACTTGTGAGTCTTTCTCCTATGCACAATCTTAGTATGAGGAGGAGGTCTTCTCATACTTTGGTTATGTGTATGAGAACATGAGTATGCATGTATAGGTATAGATGTGAGTTTTTGGTACGTGTTGCAATTAACATGCTTCTTATTATACATATAAGCATGATTACCTTTACTAGAAGTAGGTTTTGAGCCATGTTGTGTTTCCCTTTGCCCTTAGGCATTGGGGGTTTAATTCTTTGGGAACTTTTCTTACCAACAACCTCATCGCTTGAAGTTTGAGGTGTTGAGGCTCTAATGAACTTAGTGAGTGTAGATGTAGAGGTTAAGACTTCATTAAAACCTAGACCATGCCTAATCAAGGGAAGCCTTTGTGATACTATGAGTGTATCCAAAGTTTCCTTACCATTATGAAATTTAGAGATAGAGCTTATAAGCTCAATGATTTCTCCCATTAGTTAGTCATTCTCTCTTCTTAATAAAGCTGCTGATGAAGATGATTTAGAAAGAGTTTCCATAACCTTTTTATGTTCTTCATTTAAAGCCTTTAATTCACTCTCAAGATTATTGAGGGATTTGAAATCATCTTCGAATTTTGAACATTTCTTTTTGTAAGATTTCATTTGTGACTTATACTTGTCACATCTCATAGTGAGAGCTTTTAGAAGCTCTTGATCTACATCATCTATGTTATCATAATCTGAATGAGAATGAGATGAAGTGTTTACCTCATTAAGAGAGTCTTCTTGAGCCATGAAGCATATATTCACAATCTTTTCATCCTCTTCATCCTCACTTGAGCTTTCATCCCAAGTGGCTTTGAAGCTTTTCCTCTTCTCTTTATCCCCTTTCTTCTTATTCTTTAGCCTCAGATAAACATATTTGATGTGGCCTTGCTTGCCACATTTATAATAAGTGACTTCAGTTGATATCTCTCTAGGATTAGCTTTCTTGAAGTTTCTTCTTTCCTTTTTTCTTCTAATGAGCTCTTTGGTCCTTCTAGAGAGCATTGCTAGTTCTTTTTCCTCCTTGTCACTTTCTTCTTCACTTGAACTAACATTCACTTCCTTCTCCTTGAAGTGGATTTGAGTGCCAAGGTTTTCTTTTCATGTTTTATAGATTTTTCTCCTTGGCCCCTCATTTTCTTCATCTCTTCATCTTTCTTTAAGGCTAACTCATGAGTTAAGAGTTTACCTATCAAGACATCCGTTGGCACCTTACCTATTTTCGAATTGGATTATTGGATACTGCACACTCTAGCACTAAACTTTTCAAGAGGCAAAGACTTTAAAATTTTAGAGTTTACCTCATGATTTGTGAGAATCCTACCAAACTTCTTCACATTGGTGATGATTGCTAGGATTTTATTGGTCATGTCTGTGATGCTCTCATCCTCCTTTATCATGAAGAACTCCCACTCCGTCATATACATCTCTGGCTAGCTGGATTTCACCAAGGTGGTGTCTTCATGATAGTTCTCTAATGCTTTCTATATCCCATGGGCTGCTTGGCAATGTTGTACTCTTCCAATCTCTTCTCTTAAGAGAGAGCTTAGAAGAATTGCCATGACTCTCTTGTTATTGCCATTTGATCTTCTATGTGCTTCAACCCATTCTTCTCTAGGAATGAGTTCTCTACTCCCATCCACCACTTTGGCGGGTGGCTTTCCTTCTTTAACCACAACATCCTAAAGATCCACCACATCTGTATCGAGATAAATTTTCATCCTATAATTTCAATGAGTATAGTCAGCTCCATCAAAGTAAGGCTTGAGGTATGAGTGGATTCCTTTTTGTGTCATGATCTTTACTCACCTAATTAAGGTTTTTTTTAGTGAGACTTGGCTCTGATACCATTTGTTGGCATAGGATACCAAGAAGGAGGGTTGAATTGGTGCTTAATTTAAAAATTAAAAAGAGAGTTAATGTGTTTAAAAAGATAAGTAGGAGAAGAAGGATATTAACACAAGTGTTTATAGTGGTTCGGGTGCTAAGTAACCCTACGTCCACTCCCCAATTCTCTACAATTTGGTGTTTCACTCAACTCAATAGGTGTTTCCAAGCTCACACCAAACTTTTACAACTTGTGTTTTCTAGGCTCACACAAAAATCTTTCACAAGTGTTTTCAAGGCTCACACTAAAACCTCTCATAAGTGTTTTCAAGGCTCACACTAAAACCTCTTATAATGGTGTTTATTGCTCACACCAAACAATCATAAAAGCATAAATGAGAGTTGAAACAATGAGTAGCAAATGAGCAAGAGTATGGTTACAAATTAATAAATTCTCTTGGTATTTCATCTGTTTGGTGGGGTATTTATAGCTCATATCCACCAAAGAGATGTTAGACTAAAACTATCACCAAATCTCCAAGATGTGCTAGGCAGATTCAACATTGAATGCTTGTTAGGCTGAAATCGCGGCTGCTACTACCTTTTTGCGGTCACGAATTTTCAATTTCTATTGTGAAGTCGAAAATTTTAGCGAAAAACTCTATTTATGCCTAACGGCTAGTCCACGTGTCAACTTTCTGTTGGTCATCTAGGAAAATATAGTCGTTATGTTCTAACCACTCTCAAAAGTCGTGTTCATAAGACAATAATACCTTGGGCACGACTGAGACTGTGAAATCCTCTGTTTGAAGAAGAAACTTCAACTCCTTGAGTTGTGGTCGCTATCAAATTTTTGCCCTCATGATTTTGATCTTTGAATGGACACCTGGGACATTTGGCATGTTGAGGTTGTGGCTTTGGTTCCCTCATTTGTCACTATAAAGGTCGCAATCATGACTCAGACGCGAAAGTCACTGCGAATTCCTTTGCAACTAAGGCTTAGTAATCTTTGTCTGTTTCACGACAGTGAGATAACCTGCGATTTCTTTTGTCCTAGCTTCATCCTTTTTTATGATTCATTCGCGGTCGCGATTTACCATACACACGCCACAAATTAGAGTGATCTTTATAAGGTTAGGGATTTTTGAACTCTATCTAACTTCCAATGAAAAAATTTAACTTATATTATGCAAAATAACATTTAATGAAAGTATTAGAATGGATCAATCTCTATTGTCAAGAACAAAAGAGGTTTATGACTTAGGTTAAATCAATCTACTCCAACAGTAGCTATTTAGAAATGAATTTCATTATTAAATAGCTAACAAATAATTATATTATCACTATTTAGTAATGAATTTATCCCAATAATAATGACTAACTAGGGACAATTTAGAATATAATTTTATACACCTAAAGGTTTTACTATTAAGTTAAATACTTGATGACATTAGGTAGAATTGACTATTCATGAAATTTATCATTCAACCATAAATAAAAGAGATTTAATAAAATTGCAACAATGACATTATTAAGAAAATATCCATTATAAGCATTGGCTTAAGGCACATAACTAACACTAATATGGTATATGTCCATGACAATAGGGGGGGGGGGGGGAGGACAATTTAGTAACTTTATTAAGGAATTCTTAGATTATGATTCAAATAAGAGCGTAGGAGTGCAACAGAGCTTTATGCAAAGTTGGGTAAGGATTAACGTTGGAAGCATTGTATATTTTAGATATGAGATTAGCACTTATTTGTGTTATTTATGTGGAAGATTAGGTCATACTAACAAATTTTGCCCTTTGATGTTTGCTGATAATGGAGGAGAGTTGAAGAAGGAATGGGGAACTTAGATCAAAGCTCTGACAAGAAGATTGATTGGGTTAGGAGGTGAGCGATTTCTAATTTTGAAATACAAAAAGTTAGTATTGATATTATGGGAACAAATCATTTCCAAAGGAGTGGATAGTGGAACCAAGAGTAATCTTAGGATGAGTAAAAGCTAAATAACTTAACATGGTCAACAAAATGGGATTATTATTTTTTAAATGCTATTAGATCAGACTTGGGCCTATTGAATGATAACATAAGTAAAGAGAAGAAATGGGTTTAATTGATGACAAAAAAATGGGTTGTGCAATTTAAGGCCTAAAAATAAGATAATTCAGCTATAATTATTTCGGATGACAATGGCATGATTGTGTCACAGTAGCCAATTGATGCTATATTCAGCAACTCTAATACATCAGTCAAATCTTCTTTAGGACCATCCATGAGAAATGATTGGCGTGAGTTGGAACTGCCATGGTCTTGGCAATCTATTTGCAGTATTAACACTTAAGAACTTCATTTATTCTAGTAGGCTAAATTTTCTTTTTCTTATTAAGACCCTTGTTAGTGTTAGTAAGCTTGAAGAAATATAGTGTTGGTTTTTATGGTTGTTTTTGTGTGGATAAATAAGTCTGCAATGGTGGTCTTACTCTTCTTTGGAATAATAAAATCTTTATTTCTATTTTGAATTATTCTCTACTTCCATATTAATGCTAGCGTTATTGATAAAAACTTAATGACCTAGCGGTTTACTGATTATTATGGTCAGCCTGAATGTTGCAATCACCATTTATCTTGGGATTTATTACGTGATTTGAAAGGTAGGTCGGATCTTCCTTGGTGTCTTAAGGGTGATGATAATGATCTATTGAGTCCTAATGATAAAAATGGAATTATTGCAAATATGGAATGACTATTTAAGGCCTTTCCAAAAGTTGTTACTGATTATGGTCTTATTGATTTGCAACTCAAGGATAGCTTTGCTTGGGGAGAGGTAGAGGCACTGATGATTTTATTGTAGAAAGATTGGACTGTTGCATTGTTAGTTCTTCATGGTTTGAGCTTTTTCTAAATGATAAGCTAAATTGCGTACTTGCTTCAATTTTGGATGACCATCTGATTGAACTTGTTAGTAATCTAGTTGATGGTAGAAGACAACACTATAGATTTTGATTTAAAAACTCATGGTTCCATGAGAGTGAGTTTTGTGATTTGGTTATTTAGAATTCGACTGGTTCGAGGAGTGGAATGCTTTTGGATAAATTTCAATCATGCTCATATGCTATGAAATATTAGGGCATTGCATTTCAGAGACAATTTTTGTATAGTATTAAAAAAGCTAAAGTTGAATTAAGTTCATTGATGAGGTCTTACATGCCCTCGAATATTATTAGAGTTAAGGACTAACGAGATTTACTTAATTAACTCCTTCCCTATGAGGAGGATTATTAGAAATAAAGGTTTAAAAAAATTTTTTTAAAGGTGTTAAAGCAAGAAGAGTAGCTACTAGAGCCATTGCCACTGCTATATTGGAGTTGGAATTAGAGTTACTACTGTTGATGAAGCTAGAAATGCTACTGGTGTTTGTGTGATAGCAAGTGCTATTATTTTGCTAGTTTTATATTAATTAAATCTTATGTTATCAGCTTTTTGGTTGGCTTATTTTATTCAAAGTATGGGGTAAGATTTTTACTTGATTTAAGCAAAGATTTTTGAAGCAACAAATCTTACTTAAGGAAAAGTTGATATAACAGTTAGAAGTTGTTAAAACCATACTCTTGTACTTATATATATATATATATATATATATATATATATATATATATATATATATATATATATATGAAAATGAATAAAGTAAGTTGTTAAGCTCTTTTCCATACTTTTGCTTCTTTTTCATCAATTTTACACTCTTTTAGCTTTGTAAAATATCCTTTAAATGCTAAATTGATCTTAGAAACCTAAGGAAAAAGAGAGAGTAAGAAAAGAAGAGAGTTTCAACTTGCAAAAGGAGATAAATCTAATGAGTTAACCCACCAAAATAACCTTAAAAACACATATTTTCAGTCATGGCTTCCTCAATATTTTATAGAGCAACTCCCCAACCTTTAATTGTGAAATTTCCATATTTAGGCTATCAAGATGAAAGCCTACTTGAGAGCTTTTGATCTTTGAAGGTTGTCGAGAAAAGGAAGGAACCAAATCCTCTCCTTGAAAATTCAACTCTAAATTAAATCAAGAACCATTCAAAAGAAGTTACCAAGAGATACAAAGCACTTTGTTACTTACACATAGTTATAAATGAGGTGATTCACCAGGATTATGGCTTATGACATAACAAAGCAAGCTTAGGATAAGTTAAAGAAAGAGTTTCAAGGAAGTGAGAAAACTAAGCAAATGTAAGTGTTTAACTTGAGAAAGGAGTTTGAGCTGCAAAAAATGAAATATTCAGAAACTATAAAGGTGTATGTTGACAGAGTAATGGAGGTGGTTAACCAAATCATATTACTTGGTAAAGACCTCCTTGAGAAGAGGATTGCTGAGAAAGTTATGGTGACTCTTACAAAGAGATTTAAAACTAAAATCTCATCCTTTGAAGACTTTTAGGACTTGACCTAGCTCACTCATACTGAGCTTGCCAATGCTATGTAAGCTATTGAGCAGAGAAAGGCATTCAAAAAGGAAAAGAGCACTGAAAATGTTTTGTTTACAAACCAAAAGAAAGCTCAGCCCAGTGTAAGCAATAACAAGCAATCTAATGATAACAAAGGCAAAGATAAGAAGCAAGGTAGTGGTGGTAGATACAAGGGAAAAAAGGGCAAGTTTCCTTCTTGTCCTCACTGCAATAAGAGGACTAACTGAAAATTTTTACTGGTACAGACCTGGTGTATAATGCAGGTCATGCAAACAATTTAGACATGTTAAAAGAGTGTGTAAAGTAAGGTAGCAACAACAACAAGCTCTACCACAATAAGCACAAGCTATTGACAACCTAAACCTCTAGAAGAAAAACTCTTCATGCCTTTAGTCTATGAAGAATCCAATGTAGCCAGTAGTCACTATTTAGTTTTGTTAGTTGACTATGGTTGCACACACCACATGTCAAATGATTTGAATAACTTCAAGGCTCTTGACAGAAGCAACTCCTCTAAAGTGAAGATTAGAGATGGTAATATGCTGGAAGTGATAGGGAAAGGTGTTGTTTTAGGAAATACACTCTCAAGTACAAAAGTGATCTCTAATGTTCTATCTATGCCTAGAATTAGTCACAACTTGCTAAGTGTTTGCCAATTAATGGAGAATGATTATTCTCTATTCTTTAGAAAGAAAAGGTGTGAAATTTATAATCCTTCTGGTAAATGTTTGTTGTTAGTCAATATGTCTAAAAGAAACTTTTTGATTGAATGGGAAAATGTTGAAATTAAAGCTTGCATCAATGGTTTTGATGATTCATCTCTTTGGCACAAAAGGTTAGGACACTTTAATTATAATTTATTATTGATATGCAAAAGAAGGAGATGGTTGTTGTTTTGCCTATTGTTAGTGATCTAAATGAAGTGTGTGGAATGTGTCAACTTGGCAAACAAACCAAACTCTCTTTCCTAGCTGATCATGCATGAAGAGCAAGTAAGAAGCTATAATTAATGCGTACTGATGTTTGTGGTCTTTTGCCTAATCCTTTCTTGTTTGGCAGCAAATATTTCTTGATCTTTATTGATGATTTTAATAGATTTTGTTGGGTCTTTTTCTTAAAGCAAAAGATCGAGGAGTTAGATTGCTTTATCAAGTTCAAAGTTGCAGCTTAAAATTCTTGCTCCAAGCAAATTAAAGCACTTAGATTACATAATGGAACTGAGTACACCTCTCACTAGTTTGAGAGTTATTTATAAAAATTACGACATTCATCACCAACTTACTGTAGCATATACTCCACAATAAAATGGAGTTAGAGAGAGAGGAAGAATAGATCTATTATGAATATGGTCAGGTGTATCTTGTTTGAGAAGGTTGTGCCAAAAGAATATTGGGAGGCTATCAACACTATTGTTTAGTTGCTTAATAGATTGCCTACCAAAGTAATTGAATGCAAGACTTTATTTGAAGCTTGGCTTGATGCCAAGCCCACTATAAGCCATCTCAAGGTATTTGGTTGCTTGTGTTATATCCATGTGCCTGATGTAAAGAGGGACAAATTGAGTCATAAAGCTAAAGTTGGAGTTATGATGGGGTATAATAGTAATTTTAAGGCTTATAAATCCAAGAAGATTATTGTTACTAGAAGTATTAAGTTTGATGAGGATGCGTCTTGGGATTGGGAAAATAATGTTGGTATCAACAAGAATCCAATTGAATGTGTTTTACCCCAAGAACAAGCTGCTAGTAATGATGAATTAGATTCAGATGATGAATTTGCTATAAGAGGCACAAGAACACTTCAAGACATCTATGACAAGTGCAATATGGCATCCTTGGAGCCCTAATATTTCAATGATGCCATCAATTCTCCACAATGGAAGGCAGCAAAAGAGGAGTTGGTGATGATTGAAAGAAATAACTTGGCAACTGGTAACAAAGCCAAAAGGAAATAATGTAATTAGTATAAAGTAGGTTTTAAGGGTCAAGCTTATTCTAGATGTTTCAATTTGTGAAGGGTTATGCTCAAAAACTTGGAATTGATTTCATAGAGACATTAGCTTCAATTGCTAGATTTGATACCATTAGATTATTGCTATCAATTGCAGCTCATAACAGTTGGTGTGCCTTCCAACTGGATCTCAAGTAAGTATTCCTTAATGGAGAGCTAGAGGAGGAGATTTACATTGATAAACCTCAAGGTTTTGAGATTGCAGGGCTTAAAGATCATGTGTACTTGTTGAAGAAGGTTTTATATGGCCTGAAGTAGGCTCCTAGAGCATGGTACAATGAGATTGACTTACACTAAATGAGTTTGGGATTTAAAAGGAGTTATGATGAAGCAACTCTATATGTCAAGCAATCTCCAAAACAAGTTTTGGTGGTGTCTCTCTATGTTGATGATCTACTTGTCTCTGGTAGTAATGAGGACATGGTGATTCCGTTTAAGGAGGAGATAAAGAAAGTGTTTGAATGATTGACTTGGGGCCCATTTCTTATTTCTTAGGTATTGAAGTGTTGCAAACTAGTCAAGGCATCTTCCTTCATCAAAAGAAGTATGCTAAGATGATCTTGGAGAAGTTTACAATGTCAAATTGCAAACCTGTGGCAACATCAACAGTGAAAAGTGAAAAATTAAAGAAGGAAGATGGTGTTAAGAAGGTGGATGCTGGTGTTTATAGGAGTTTGATAGGACACTTGCTTTATTTGTCAATTATCAAGATTGATATTATGTTTGCCACAAGCATGCTTTTCAGGTTTATGCATTCTCCAAGTCAAACTCATTTTTTTTGCAGCAAAAAGGGTCCTAAGGTATGTGAATGGCACAACAAATTATGGAGTGATATATAAGAACTCTTGTCACACCAAATTCCTTGGTTTCACTGATAGTGATTGGGTTGGGTCTGAGGATGACATGAAGAGCACCTCAGGATGTTGTTTTTCTGTTGGTTCTTGTATGGTGAGCCGGAATAGTAAGAAGAAAAGTATGGTTGTTCAATCCACAACAGAAGCGAAGTATATGGCATTTGTTGCTACTGTGAATCAGGCATTATGATTCAAGAAAGCTTTTGTTGATTTAGGAAAGGATGAAGATGAAGCTGTGGAGGTGTTGTGTGACATCCAATTTGCTGTTGCTATGGCTAGGAATCCAGTATTCCATGGCAAGACCAAACACATCAAGATTAAGTTTCATTTCTTGAGAGAAGTTGTGAATGAAGGAGAGGTCAAACTCAAACATCATAGGTCTGAGGATCAACTTGCAGACATCTTAATAAAGCCTTTGCCTGAAGCAAGGTTTCAAGAACATAGAGAAAAGTTGGGTATGCATTCCAGCACTTGTGTTAAGGAGAAGTGTTAAAGTAAGAAGAGCGGCTGTTGGAGCCATTGCCACTGTTGTATTGGAGTTGGAATTGGAGCGGCTATTATTAATGAAGCTAGAAATGCTGCTGGTGTTTATGTGACAGCAAGTTCTGTCATTTTGTTGGTTTTTGTATTAATTAAATCTTATGTTATTAGCTTTTTAGTTTGCTTATTCTATTCAAGGTATGATGCAAGATTTCTACTCGATTTAAGGAAAGATTTTTGAAGCAACAAATCTTGCTTAAGTTAAGGAAAAGTTGATGTAGTAGTTAGAAGTTATTGTTAAAACCATAATCTTGTACTTTTGTAATATATATATGAATGAAGTGAATTGTTAAGCTCTTCTCCGTATTTTTGCTTCTTTTTCATCAATTTTACACTCTTTAAGCTTCGTAAAATATCCTTCAGAAGGGCTGTGACAGGAATAGTAAGTTCTTTAATGTTATGGCTTTGGCTAGGAAGAGAATAAACCATATCACTCAGATGGTTCCTTTGTGGAGCAGTGTGGCTTGGAGAGGGTGGCATATGATTATTTCAGCTCCTTATTTGCAGCTGACAATGTCGATAAGAATCCGGATGTTATTTTTTGTAGCTTGTTATCGCGATGGAGGACAATGAAATGCTAGAGGCTCCTCTTACTTTGGAAGACGTTCATTTAGCTTCTTTACAAATGCATCCGACAAAGCTCGAGGTTTAGATGGCCTTAACCTGACTTTTTTTAGCAATTCTCGTCAGTTTTTAGTACGAATGTCTTTTCTACTTGTTCTAGTTATCCAATGGTTCTTTCCCGGAGGGGCTAAATAATCCTACTATGGTGCTTATTCCCAAAATAGACAGCCCCGTTTTGATGTGGGACTTAAGACCCATTTCATTGTGTAACATGGTTTATAAGATCATTGTCAAAGTTCTAGCTAATCATTAGAAGAAAATTCTGCCTTCAGTTATTTCTACTTAACAATCAGCGTTTGTTCCTAGGCGTTCTATTATTAACAATGTTATTGTGGCTTTCGAGCCACAATATCTGTGCCAAAGGTTTGTCTGTTTTGATTAAACCGGCTGAAAATAGTGGTGCATTGCATGGTTGCAAAGTAAGCACAGGTGTACTTTCAATATCTCATTTACTCTTTGCAAATGATAGTACTCTATTTTTTTCCAAGCTAATGTGGTTGAATGTAGTGTGTTGAAAAGTATTTTAGTCAAGTATGAGGACTTATCAGGGTAGGCTATTAATTTGTAGAAGTTAGCCATATTTTTACCTATAACATGGATTCAGGATTGCAGGATAGTATAAAAAATGAGCTGGGTGTTTCTAATCCGCTTAATACGGGCCGCTACCTTCGTTTACCTTCTTTGATTAGGTGCAGCAAGAAAGCTATTTTTGGCTTTCTAAAAGATAGGCCATGGAGAAGATTGTTTGCTTGGTGGCGTCGTTTGTTATCTGAAGCGGTGGCTCAGACTATTCCTTCATACTGTATGAGCACAGTTTTGCTTCCAATTTCCCCTTGTTAGGAGCTCCAAAGGATGATGAACTCCTTCTGGTGGGGTTCGAAGGGTGATGATAAACAACGAATGCATTGGCCATTATGGAATGATTTATGTCAAAGAAAAGAGATGGGAAGGGTTAGGGTGTAGGCATTTGTCTTTGTTCAATGTTGCCCTGTTAGGAACAAGGCTGGAACTTTATTACGAATCCTCTTGCTTTGGTTAGTAGAGTCATCAAAGCCAAATATTTCCCATGGGGAAAATTTTGTCACAGCTCAACTGGGATCAACTCTAAGATAAATGTCTGGTCTGACCATTGGTTGTTAAATGACAATAGCTTCAACCGTTTTTCTCCAGTGATTGAGGGTCTCAAGAATCTATCTTTTCATGACTTGTGGACCTCGGGTGGACATGAGTGGGATGCGGAGTTGTTGCAAGAAATTTTTGAAGAAAGAGATGCTGTCTCAATTTTGAGCCTGCCTGCTGGGAGTTCGGGTTTTGAGGATTGCCTCATTTGGCACTATGATAAGAAGGGTGTTTATAGGGTAGGTCGAGTTATAGGTAGAGGTTAGTAGGCAACTTGGTTTTGATGGGGATGTGGGTACTGCGAAGTGGACTCTGGTGTGGAGTTTGCATATTCCTCTTAAGGTAAAAATGTTTATGGGGAGGTTGTATAGTAATTTCATCCCTACCAGGGATCGACTTTTCGCTAGAGGGGTGCTAGTTGGAAACACTTGTGTGGCGTGGTGAGGATGGAAAGTACAGGTTGCATGTTTTTCTGGATTGTTCTTTTGCAGAACAATGTTGACGTGTAGCTCAGATTAATCCTATTTCAGTTCATCTTAATGATTTCGTTGAGTGGCTAGAATGCATGTTTGATTCAAGGAAAAGGTTTGCATGGTGTTGTGGGCTGTTTGGAGCCGAAGGAATAGTTGGTTGTGGTCCTCGAAATTTGTCATGACCGCACAATGCATGGCAAATTACATGCAGTTTTTGCAGCAATTTCAAAAAGTAAACGCGAGACTGGTAGTAGTGCAGCTATTCGTAGGGCTGAAATTTTCGCGGTATTCATTCGGTATACCGATTAACCGAACCGATTAACCGAACCGAAACCGAAACCGGTCCAACCAGAAAATTTTCGGTATTTAGGTTTGATTTGTTTCGGTTTCGGTTTCGGTATTTAGGTTCGGTTTGGCGGTATACTGACGGTATACCGCTATCAAAACGGCGTTGTTTTGATGGATTGAAACGGCGCCGTTTTATAACAAGGAACGGCGCCGTTTTTGTTATAATGAAACGGCGCCGTTTTTGTTATAATGAAACGGTGTCGTTTTATTGTAATGAAACGGCGCCGTTTTGGAATGTATAAAAACATAGCAGCAGACCCTTCTTTTTTTCCCTTCTCTTTCCTCCTTCCTCTCTTCTTTCGGTTCCGCCGACCTGCAGCAGCTCCTACCGTCCTTCCTCTCTTCTTTCGGTTTTCTTCTCTTCACCGACGCCG